>RJWT010003615.1:19541-36093 GCA_004365215.1 Cuniculus paca | reverse complement strand
AAAAAACCAGAAAGAATTGCATACAATGGTTTAGTGTACTTGACATTCATTCTTTTCTAAATTCAGATTATTTACTTAAAATAAGCTTCCAACCACTTAGAAAATGGTACACATTCGTGGGGCCAACCTGAGTGACACCACATTAATGTCTTTTTAAAATAAAGTGTGTGGACACATAGATCATGAGTCAGAATAAAAGTCCCGAGTCAGTACGATTTCAACAAGGTATTTGATCAGGCTCTTATTATGCCCATCAAGGAAGTGAGAAATCTAAGCTGGATGATAGTACACTTAAGTGGGTAGGCTACTGTGCACACGACCCTGACTAACCACGTCCCCGTTAACAACCCGCCAGCAACACGCAAGGGAGGTCTGCCAGCAAATCTCAGGCCTTCTGCTAAACTATTTTATCAACAACTTGAAAGATGATGTAGATGGTTACTGTACTCCTGTTGGCATCCAATATGTGCATGACAAGAACTTAGGAAGAATAACTAATATATAGTATAAAACGGCCAGGATTTAAAAACCATAAGGAGGACCAGGGGTTTAGCTCAGCGGCAGGAGCCCCTGCCTGGCAATCAAGAGGTTGTGAGTTTGATCCCTGGTACCAAATAAATAGAAACCACAGGAGTCAGAAAAATGGGCTAATTCTCCTAAAATAAAATGTAATGGAGGAAAACAACTAAGGAATCAATACCTGTGTCCGAAAATGTATCTGTAACTTTGAGATGGGGAAATCTGTGGCTTAGTTGCCACGTGTTTTTTTTAAAAACCAAGTTTAACGGCTTTATGCTGACAGTAAGTTTAGGTCCGTGTGACAGCAGCAAGCTCAGTATGGTAAGTGGTGAGACTCCAAAGGGCTAATGTGATCCAGCAGTTTCTCAAAGACCAGGGGTGGTAGTCATGTTCCACGCTCTAGACAAATCAGACCACAACTTGGATACCGCCGGCCTTTCTAGGGGTCATGGGCAAATATTCAGAACAGAACAACCAGAATGCTTAGGACACTGTTAACACTAAAGAAGGGCTAAGGGAGGGGAGATTTATAAACAGATTTGTGAAACAACAGTGCAGAAGCAAATCATGGCTACCTTCATTAAGTCATTCAATGAGCATGAAGTTGAAGCCTATTTCAGGAAAGCCTCTTTGATTATGAGAATGACCAGAAATATAGGGACAAGACAGTCAACATCTGCAAGAAATCCCTGTGTATATTCAGATACTCAAATGTGAAGAGTTCAAATAGTCATAATCTAAAAAAAAATTTTTTGTCTTTAGTATCTCATAAGGTACAAACAGGGCCAGTGAAAAGAAGTTGGAAAGTAACAGATTTCAGCTCCTTATAAGGAAGAACATTTTAACAGTCGTGGCTAATGAAGGAAAAGCTGTCTCAGAAGACTGCAAGGTTCCTCCTGTCAGTCACGGTGTAGGAAGAAGGGCCACTGCTGACAAAAGACAGCACATAAGACTGGACCACATTTAACCCTTCCTCACACTCCACATATGAAATGGACTCTCACTGGACTCATTTTATTTGGGTATTTCTGCAACCCCAGTTTCCCACACTGGGGTATTTCCAACCCGGAACCTGCCCTCAACCTAGCGCCGCTTTCTAACTGGGAAGAGGTCTGAGTGCACCACAAATGAGGAATAGGAAGAAACTGACCCATCCGTAGACGCCACACAAAAACATCAGTACTGCTCCCCATGTGCCTCCGATTTGAAAAGAAAATGCAAGGATCCCCTATCCTTCAAGTCACGAACACAACTGAAAATACTCAACGGTGAACATACTCAATTAGCGTCAATAAAGATTTCTCATCTACTGCATTTTTGGTTGTGAGCCATTTTCTCCTAACAAAGACTAAATAAATTTAACTTGGGATCACTTGGAAAATGTGTGTCCTTCAATAAGCATTCCAAAACCTTCGATCTTCAGATTATATGTAAACGAACTTCCGAACATATTTCTAAAGAGAAATCTTTCATCAGAGAGGACCAGATACCATGCACTAATCAAATTGTGGCATTCTGATTAAATGGCTACTTAAATCTAATCTGTTTAAAAATCACAAGCAGGATAGACAGAAAGGTTCCAGACCGTTTAGTTCTGGCCACCACACTCAGATCAGTTAAGCTTACCTTCCCTGCCTTACTCTGTCATTCTTCGACTCCTACCCTGCTCTCCAGAAACGCTGCGGCTGGGTATTTGAGCTCAGAGTTTACCCTCCAAAACTGCTCCTTTTAACTTCGTGGAACAAACCCCCCACACTTCAGCGCTCCTTGGTTTTTGAATACAATCAACGGAACACAGCTCGATTTCCAAGGGCTGTCTCTCTTCAACGGCGGTCAGAAGACAAACGCGAGGGAGAAAAAGAGGCTCCCCCTGGACCCCGGGCCTGAAGGGAGCCCCCACCCCACCCCTCGGGCCGGCTCTGCCACCTCTCAACTCCCCGGCCGCCTGCCCGCTCCGGGCACCGCAGAGAAGGAAACCGGACCCGGGCCGGGGCTGCCCTGCGGCAGGGACCCCGCGATTCCCGGCCAGCGCCGGGCGGCGGGGTCGCCCCCACTTACAGTGGCACCATCCTAGGTGACAGCACCAGTGCAGCCTGAAGCACTTGCCGTGGCTGTGCGTGGCGCAGATGGACAGCCCGTCGCACGGCTGGAAGTCGGGTCTGCGGGCGGCGCAGCTCCGCGCCAGGGCCTGCGCCTCGTCCACTTTCTCGCTCTTCCAACCCCGTTCGGGCGCCGGCGCCGCGGCCGCACTCATGTCCGCTCCCTGCGCGCCGCGCCGGGCCGGGGTCGGGCCGGGGACGCGGCGTCCGGGCGCAGCGCAGAGCGGAGCGGCTTCGGGCGCGGGAGGGCGCGGCGCGGGCCGGAGTCAACGCCAGCGCGCGGCGGCGGGAGCGCAGGTCCCGGGCTCGCCGAGGAGCCGCCCCGGCGGGCGTGCGAGGGGCTGGGTCTCCCCGCCTCCCCGCCTCGCCGCCCCGCCCCGGCCCGGCCACTGCGCACGCGCACGCGCACCCGCGCGCCGCCCTGCCGGGGAGCGCGAGCTCGGCGTCGCCTCGCGCCACGGCGGGCTCCCCCCGCGCGCCCGTGGCTGCCGGGACCGACCCCGCGGGAGGCCGCGCGCTCCGGCCTCACACGCGCGCGTGCCCCCCCCACACACCCACACACGCTTCCCGGCGAGCTGGGCTGCCAGGAGAAGTGACCCAAACGTGTGGACACGCGCGCCGGCCTTCCCCGTGGGCCACTCCGGGCGCGCCTCTGAGCGACGGTGCCACACTCACGCCACCGCGGGCCGCTCTGAACACCCGTGTCACGCTTCCCGCAGGCGCACTCCCAGAGTGTCCGTCTGCCTGTCGGGGGGCGGAGTCGCGGGGGCTGCTCCCCTCCTGGGGGCGCGGGGCTCAGGCCACCGGGAAGCTCCGCGCCCCCGGCTCCCGGGCTCCTGGCACCTGCCAGCCGGCGTGGGGGCGGCGGACCGCGTGCGTGCGTGGTCTGAGTAGCGGGGGGGCGGGGTGCACAATGCGTTTAGTGTTCAGCGAAGTGTGTACAGACGCGTGCATGTGATGCATATGACGTGCGTGTGTGTGTGTGTGCGTGTGTGTGGTTGAATGCAGCGTGTGCACAGGAGCTCGGTGCGCCGTGCCTACGTGGCACGTAGGTGGGCATCACATAGCGTGCGTACGGGCGTGTGGTGTGGCAGTGTGGTGTGGTGAGACTGCCTGGTGTAGAGAGGTGGAGTTTGGTCCACGCGTGGCCGCTCAGAGAGGCCTCGGGGCCGTTACCCACCAGGCCAGCGGGTGTGACTGGCCCCGGGATGGTGGCTGCAGCTCACCCACCCGGTGGGATTGCATTGTTCCTTCCTGGCCAGAGCTTCGCCAAATAGATTTTCCCTGCCAAGCTGTGCTGCTGGGATCCGACCTCAGGCTGGATTCAGTGAAGAGAAAGCAAAGCATCTGCTTCCAGGGAACACTGTTGGGAACTGGTGTTTCCCAGCCTGGAACACAGAAACGCAGGGGACACCCTTTGCTCGTTTGCCAAAGCCCTTCCAGAGCACAGGAAAATGTCTGTAATTACCGAGGTTCAGGGAACAGCAAAGTCTTTCAACCCAAATTCTGTGCTGGAACATGTTTATGCCCAGGTCCCATGTTTTCGTTGCTTTATTCTTTTCCTGCTTTGTGCTAACAGGGCACTCATCCTCGTTTGCAAGAACCAAATTCATCCTCAAGCCTTGAAAATTCTTGTTGCCTTAAGCAATCTTTTCATAATTTTCCCTTTTATTTAACCTTGGTTTGAGAAGGGAAGTGTAATTTGCAGATGTCTGACTCTAGTGAAATCGTCATTTATTAGGGGCTGGGAAGAGATTCATTTTGGTGCCAAAGGTATTTTCAAGAAATGTCTAAGTCACTAAGTCTGGTTCCTCATTAACCTAACATTGAGACAGTTGTAAACACGAGGAGTCATCTCTTCACTTTCTTCCCCAAGTGCCACCCTCCCTAAATCCTAAAATGCATCACTGACTCATAAAATCCACATTGTTAAATTCATATTCCAACCCACCTTAGAATAACATAAGCAAAAGGAAGAGAAAAATCAAAGGAATTCACACTGTTATCCCTGCATCAAACCAATCAAGAATTTCTTGAACAGAGGGGGATTACCATCTGTTCTACCCTATTTTTTCTTCTCCAACCTATAAACTGCCTGTACGACTGTCCGTATCCTGGAAGACCTCATAAAAGAATACTTCCAACAGCATACTGCCGTTGGCTTTTATTCAACAGTGAACTATGTTATAAGATTCCACTAAATAGGAAACATACTGTCGTGGCTAGTGAGAAATGAGCAGCAGGAAAATGCAATATGGTATTTTAACCAAAGGCAAAGTAAGTCACATGATTTACATTAGTCTCATGATTGGACGCTAAGGAGTCTTTACATTTTCTGTTCCTTGAAATCATTCCACCCTTTGCCCTAAAGATGTTATTAACTTCTACTCTCTTGCATGGAGCAGGAGGATGTATAAATACTGTGCTCTCTCATATATACAGCTTTCGGGATATGTTGTCAGGAGAGACCTGCTCAAGATTTATTATGGAACCCCAACCTCTTCGAAAGGAGAGAGAATTATGTAACCAACCCGTGGACTCATCACCTGGATTCAATAATTATTAATTTGTGTAGAAAATTTCATTTCACCCATAGCTCTACCCACACCTCAACTCCCATCCTGCCACTGGATTATTTTGAAGTAAATTCCAAACATAATATAATCTCGTTCATAAATATTTCAGTGTGTATCTCTAAAGGAACTTTTAAAAACCACAATACACAATACCAGTGAGATGGTTAAGCTTAATTGTGTCAACATGTCAGTCAGGCTGTCTGCTTCAGGAGCGCTATGCAGTGCAGGCTGGCTTTGAGCTCACTCTGTAACCCATGCTGGTCTCAAACCTGCAACGATCCTCCTGCCTCGGCCTCCCAAGTGCTGGGATTACAGGAGTGCACCACCACACCTGGCTTCAGATTCAGGTTTTTAGGCAATTTTTGGGCTCAGGTTTCAGTTCCTCATTCATTGCTGAAGTTCTCCATGGGCATCCCCACAGAACAGTTCCCAGATGGCAGCTGGGTTTATCAGAGCGAGCATATCAGGCCTGCCTGGGGATATACCCCAGCAGTAGAATGCTTACTTAGCCAAGTTCGATCCCCAACACTGCAAGAAAAGTGTATCATGTTTTAGAACCTAAGGTAGGTAGGGATTTCACATCATTTATGCCATCTTCTGTTCGTTAGAGATAAATTACTAAGTCCAGCCCTGCACAAGGGAGCAGGTTATCCAAGGGCAGGAATAACAGGAGGCAGGAGTCACTGGGAGCTTTTTGAGATGCTGCCTGCAGCGCCATGCTTTAGCTAGTGGGAGACTAGCAAAGGTGGTGCTCACTAGCAAAGCAAGGGCTTGCCCTTCCTTTCCACGCTCGGAACCCTGAGATCCACTATGTGCACAAGCTCGAGCAAGCCTGCTGGAGGATGAAGCGACTTGTGGAGAGAATGAAGGCGCCCTTATTGATAAACAGCCAGTCTCCAGCCAGTGATCTGTCCAACACTAGGCCTAGATCATGCTAGACCCACTAGCTAATCACAGGAGCAGTAGGGAGTCCAGAAGAGATCTAATGAGCCAGTCTGGACCCAAATCACCACACAAAGAAATGCAGAATAGCAAGCATCACAAAATGGTCATTCTTTTAAACTACTGCATTGTAGACTGTTTCTTACACAGCAAAAGCTAACTGATACATCCACCAATCCTCTCATCTTAGACAAAGCAACTGTCTCAAGAGACTGGGAGACTTGTTCAACATCCCAGAGCATCAGGCATGGAAGGAGAAAATCTCTTGGCATCAGAACAATGCCAGTTGTTCTAATCTCTGCCTTTTGCTGGCAAATCCTCTTACTTTGAGAGATTCCTGTTTTTTTGTGAACAACAACATAAACCCCAGAAGTTTCTCTAGAAGATCTTTTATCATTCACAGCTATGACTTGTCCAGTTGGTTATAGAGGTAGGGTTAGAATCCTTTCAGTACCAATGTCCCTTGTGCATAGCCAAATATTCTGACATATGCTTCACATATATTTATCTACTATTAAGATAAGTAGACACACAAACCTTTCCAAACACTTTGATAAGCTGAGTTCTTACAAATCAGTTAGTTTTTCGTTGCTCAATTGAACCAAGCAACTAATTCCACCACAGTTATAAATAACCTGCTAGTAATTGGTCAATTAGTCATATTAAAGCAATTAGAGTGATGAAGTGGATGGAGCAGCTTCCAAATGAGGCACAGCTAAATTTGAAGGCTTCTTTGAGGAGGGAGGATGCCTCTCCAGCATGGCTGCTGGCATGATTCAGACTCATCATTCGCTCCAGTGTTGAGGAAAGCACAGCAGGTCTGGCACAGACCGAGTGGATCAAAGCTCAGCTCCACTACCACCTCACTGAGAAATCTTGGGCAAGTTATCGAGCCTCATTTCTTAAATGGGCATTCTAATTCCTACTTCACATGGTTGCCATGTTCATTCGATATGATCATGTATGTGAGAGCTGGCATGTTTCAGATACTCAATAACTATTAGTCCCCCTCTTCTTAGCAACTCCAAATACCCTCCATTTCCACAGATTGTCTTCATCCCAACTTTAAACTCTCCAATCTATCCTTTGGGATGCTGTGAAGATGTCTCTGTACAAATCTCATCATGTCACACCTAGGCTTAAAATCCTTTGATGCTTCTTATTGCTAATTGTGCAAAATGAAACTGCTTTGGAGGAGGTACACTTCCGCCTTCTTCTCTAGCTACTCTTCCATGTGCCTTCAAATCAGTGACCTCCCTAGATTGTTTCTGGATGTGAACCATCATTTTCTGCCAGCCTCTATGCCTCCCTCATTCTGTTCTCCATGTCCTGAATTGCCCAACCCCTCATGCCCATGGGGAATCCTAGTCTGCGTTGAGTTCTAGCTCAAATACTACCCAAAACCTTTCGTTACTTTAGTCTCCCCTGCATTCTTAAGGACTTGCCGTGTCTACAAGTTGGTCCATCAAGTGATGAGGCAGAATGTGTATTCCAGGGACTGGCATTGTGCTGGGTGCCTCAGAGACACTCCACAAGCACTGAGGAAGGAATGCACCGAAATATTTATGACTGAAAGTTCATGAATTGTATGGAATGATGCAACATCAACTTTTCAAATCTCGGATCCTCAGAATGAACAGATTCCTTTCAAGCCTTTCTTTTAAAAATGGGTGGAAGTCTTACTAAATGGCTAACCTCTGTGGGTGACCCAGACTGGAACAACTACACGTTCAAAGAGGTATTTTGGACATAGCCAGGATGACAGACCTATAACAGAAATAGTCACAGTCTTTCCCTAACCTTTTAATATTGCACCAAGAAGGGCAGCTATCCCACAATAGATGCCATTGTAACCATCATCAAAGGCAAAAGAAAAACCCAAATGGGCCTGCAGCCAGCCCCTGATGCACTTCTTGTATATAGAAAGGGGTGAAAGTCATTGATATTTGTGGATCACCTTAATATGATTTTTAAAATTTGCCATTCTATTCTTCAGCTGCTCTTTGAAAAGGATATAGCAGTTTTGTACCAATTTGTTACATCAACTAGAAATTTAGTTCTATCATTGAAAATAGTGGAAAAACAAGGCTCTGGGAAGGTTTTCAAACATAAAAGAGGAGGGCCTGTCATTAACCTGCCAAGAAAAATCTGGCCTCCCGAGGCATCAGTAAATCCCTTCGGTGTTTACGGTCATCTGAACCAATAACCACTGTGCTTCTCTTGATGCGAGAGGACACTAACAGGCCAGGATGTGGGTCGATTTTGTGCTCCACACAACACAGACTATTTCTTTACGCTCTGACAGTCCAACCTATTTCTGAGAGCAGTGGACCTCTCATAATCTGGATATAAGAACATCCTGGCTCTTTTTAATGGTGAGATACACACATTCTTGCATTTTCATTTTTTATAAAATATCTTTGTTCTTCATGATTGGCAATTAAAATAATTCAGCTTTAATTAGCTCATTTCAGTAAACAGCTAGAGGCTACAATGACAGTGAGGAACAGTCCGGAATACAATGGCTGATTCATGGATAATGAATGAGGCAGCTGAGGTACCACAGGCAACCCAGGAAGGCCGGGCTCTGGTCAGTGCTCTGTCCAGCCTTTGAGCACCCACGCAGCACTCAGCTTATAAAGCCTGGTGCATTTTCCATCTTCACCATAGTCTTCGACTGCTCCTCTTGTGTCAGGCCTGGGCAAGATGCTGGAGCCAATTTGCGGGGGAAATATAAATCCACTCTAAGAGTGTAAAAGGTAATTGTTTGGATGAGGGAGTTTAAACTCAAGCTCAGTAGGAGAAGGAAGGAGACACTTATTTGCCTGGAGCCATCGGAGCACACTTCCCGGCAAGGATGAGTTAGCTCCAGCCACTCAGGCAGGCTGGGAAGGGGTTAACAGGAAGTGGCCTTGGTAAGCAGGAGCCACACAAAGATTATGAAAAGCCATACAAAGTTTAGATTTAGTTCTCTAAACCAAGGAGTGTTTGTACCTCTTTCAGCCACGAGTACTTCGTATGCTGGAGATGCTTCCCAGAAGCAGAAATTCAGCCGGTCAGTAAGGTCCAGCAGCTCCAGTGGAGGCTGATGTGGGCTGGTGAGCAACGCTAGAACTACGTTTGCTTGTTGTCTGCACAACACCAGGGCAAAACCACTGCTCCACCAGGTGGGAAGCTGTGGCCGGCAGTTTCTCGGGGATCCCCAGGGGTCACCACCTTCTGGTACTCACAGGATGTACACCCTCCCCATGGCTGGCCACACCTCCCTCTCCTCCACCCCGCTTATGAGCCGCCCTGTGGAGAGGCCCAGTGGCCTATTACCAACGGTTTGATACCTTGTATCACCAATACTCTTATTTTCTCTTATTTTGTCTTTTCTCGGGTTGGCGGTGTTGGGGGGCGTTGCTGTTTTCTCCTTATCCATTGTATGTGCTTCTTCCCACTTTGACCTCTTAAAACCCTAACTCCACCTTCTTACTTTAGCTCATGATGTGACCAATTTTTTCTTCTTTCCTCCCAGTTCAATTCCTAAAAAATGAAGATTTGTGTCAAATACCACATCAGCAGCCACTTACATAGGAAGGAGGGGAGTCACATGATGCTGGAGCCACCAGAACCCATGCTCTGGTGGGAGGCGTAGGTGGACCCTAAAAGGGACTGTGGACAAGAGGACACCATAACCCACCTGCCTGGTGTAGTGCGGGTGTGAATGTGTGTCCACTAGAGGCCAAAAGGCTGGGGGACCTCAGGGCAGATCAGAAGTGCAACGCTGTTATTTTAAAAGTTAGTATTAAATGAGTTACCAGCATAGGATACATAAAAAATACAAAGCCAGAGCTTCTTCCAGGAGTCCCTTTCCCTTTATTCATCTCCCAGCGTGTCAGGTACAAAGAATCATGAAGGTAGTTAGCACCACACGTCACATCTATGATGGCTACACTGGGCTCTTTAGACACCTATGTACCTGGAAAATGAGCCCCTGCGCTGGCTCAGCCTCAGGCCTCTCTCTTTCTCTGATACTTATTCCCCCTGGGTCTGGGTGCAACGCTGTCGGAATTGGGGGGCTCCATTGTTACTCTAGTCCAGAGCAGAGCTAGTCCACCTGGGCCTTTTCTCCCTCCCTGGCTCCCCCAGGGAGCTGCTGTTGGGAGATTTTCATGGTTCACTTCCTGCAGAGAACCCAGCCCCAGCGACAGCTGTTGTGATTTCTAGGAGGCACAGCTGAGCTCTCCCTGCCCTCCTCCCACCTCCCATGGGCATCCAAATGCATATGTTCTTGTTTGGAAGCTGAAGGTGTAAATAGCTTTGAAAGTGACAGAGAGGTCTGTGGATTCCCGGACTGACAGAATTGGTTAAGTCAATACCCGTTTTATCATTTAGGAAAGTGGAGTCACAGAAAGGTGATGAGGGGTTGCTTGCTCAAGGTTATACAACTAGTCCTTCATAATCCACTCCTGGTGGAGAAGAAAATAGAAGAAAAAGGGTCATTGCTGTTCTACCCCAGAGGTGTAGAAAGGAACTGGCTTATGCTTTTATGCATTTTTAATCTTAAGTACTTCTTTTCACTCTCTGCACATTGCTGGCTATTAGTGCGATGTTTTGAGGCACGCTATTATAGGCAAGGATCCAGCCATGTCCTAATTCTGTATGCCCTCTCCCTTGCCCACTGGGCTCTAAAGAAGCCAAACACAATAAATAATCGTGGATTGTGAGACACATTACTATATCGTGAAGATGGCCCAGGCACCCTGCCCCAAAGTAGAGCTCTTTGGTGACAAAATAAGTGAGGGTTCCTCACTCTCAGGATCTCCTTACTTCCTGAACAATCAACCAAGAGGAATTATGGCTGGGACTGCACAATGGGCCTTGGAATATTCTGTACTTTACAAAAAAAGTGGAAATTAAAGAGGCCTATTTTGCCTTGAAATGATACAGGAAGCACAAGTAAGGAGCACATAGGTTCACATGCTTTAGGAAATGTAAAGGATGTTAGTGGTAGTTACCCGATGCTGCGTAACAAATCACTCCAAAGCTCAATGGCTGAGGGTAACAAACATTTATTATCTCTTGCAGTTTCTGTGGCTTGGGAGTTCAGACAGTGTAATGAAGATGGTTCTACAGCTTTTCCTCACAGAACCACCATGCTTTGCCCAGCTGTTCATTTAGATTCCTCTCCATTCTTTTTGTAGCTTCCTTACCTTGGCCTACTACAAAAATTCTAACCTGTTGATTTTTGATCTTTGAGAAGTACAGTCAATGGGTAAGAAAGAGGGCACACATGTGGAAGTCATCTCCCTGGCCAACCATCTACGACAAAACCAAACCGAAATGTAGTCCTTAATTTATGTCCCTGAAAAGCCTACATGAATGTTAAATCTATTTGTCCTAAAACTGTATCACATACTAAACTAAAATACAATAGAAATAATACCTCCTTAATCACAGGTCTCTTAATGAAGTTTATTTGGGTTTGAACAGGGAAATAGGCAGCTAGAGATGGCATTGAGTGGCTAATACTGGGAGAGGTTACAATTACAGGATTTTTGCTTGTGCCAGTGAATCAAATACCAGCTCTTGAAGGCAATTTATGTAATTTTTTCTAGCTAGAAACACAAGGTCAGGTTGGGGTCAGAAACCCTTTTCCACCCCTCACTCAGAGATCAGCCCACAAGACCAAAGCTTCCCTTTTACCCTAATGCTCACCAGAAATGCCTCTTCCCTCTGAGTATTCCTTTGGAAGGAACTAGGTATTTTATACTTTCTATTTAAATAGAAAACCACTGACAAACAACTTAATGCTAACATTTGTTAAAAGCTTGCACTGGGCCAAGTGCTATCTTAAATGCTCACATAATCTCATACAATTTTCACAAAAATACCCTATGAGGTAGTTCTTACCACCTCCACTTTGCATATAAAAAAGCTGAAGGTACAGGGAAATTGAGCAGCTCATCCAAGATAGCAGAGCTGGCCAGACTTGAAGCTGGAATTTGAACTCGAGCAAAAAGCTGTGTGAGACAGCTTTCCATCTCTGTAACAAAACAGCTGAGATAATCAGCTTCAAGGAAGGAAAGAATTCTTCCAGTTCATGGTTTCAGAAGTTTCAGCCCGTGGTTGCTTGGCTCTCTTTCCTGTTGCAGCACAATAGAACAGGCGGCCGTGCTTGGTGGAGGATGACTGTTTTCCTCATTATGGCCAGCAAGCGAAAAGAAAAGGAAAGGGAAGAGAAGGAGCCAAGATTCCAGGATCTCCTTCCAGGGCATTCGCCAGTGACCTAATGTCCTTCCACTAGGCTCCATCTCTAAAATTTCTCCTGCTTTGCAGCAGTCAGACCAGCAACCAAGCCTTCAACATATGGCACATACAGACTCAACTGTAGCACAGCCTAACTCTGGAGTAAAAGATCTTAACCACCGCATTACTACACAGGGGAACCACATGCAAACCAGTTACTGGAGGAAAAAATCATTCTGAACACCTTTATTAATTAAAAATAAATGGGCATATGAACTAAAAGTCTAACAAAAATATTTAGTGAGGGAAACAGTAGTAAGTCAAGAGAAGCAAAAGAATTAGAAGATATATAAATAAAAGGAAAAATGGACCAGAAGTGTAGCTCAGTGGTAGAGCACTTCCCTAACATGCACAAGGCCCTAGGTTCAATTCCCAGTGCAAAGAAACAAAAGACCAGATTGGTACAGTATACTGAAAAAGTAATGTTTTACAAACGACTGTGTTATGGTTTCTGTCTAGGTGCCCCCCCAAGGCTCATGCAGTCATAGAGGCAGCTGAATCTAGCATTTGTGAATTGTTCATTGTCTAGGACTGGGATTAGCAGTGTGAGTGCTGCACCTGCCCAGGGGCAGAGCCAGCATACTATATAAGGGAGGGAAGAAGGCGTGTTTTTCTTCTCTTTTTGCCCTGTTCACTCTTGTCACTTGCAGACTGCCATGAACAGCTGCCCCTCAGCCATGCCACTCTGCCTTGGAGCCAGCTATGGACTGAAACCTCCAAAAACTGTAAGAAGTAAACCTTTCCTTCCTTCATGTTGGGCGTCAAGTATTTTGTTCCAGCAACAAGAGAAAATTAACCAGGACAGACTATAAGACAAGAAAGAAAAATAAAAGTTGATAAATTTAGAAATAAAAAAAGGATTTGACATTTGAAGAATACTATTACTGTGTAGAGACAATACATTTTGATAGGCAGATGGACACTTACTTATAAAAAATACAGAGTACTATGACAGATCAAATAACTGGAAATAAGAAGAAGCTCTTTCCATGACAGAAGCCTTGTCCTTTGGTATGAGTTTATGAAACATTTCCAAATTTTCAAAACAAAAGGCCTTATTGTGCAAACTTCAAATGTATGTGAATGTATGTATAGACATGTTGTATGTCACCCAATTTATTTTATGAAGGCAAAATGATTAATTTCAGAATCTGAAGGAGAAATTTGCTAGCTTTTTGTTGTGACCAAATACCTGAGAAAAACAGCTTAATAAAGAGAGGTTTATGTTGGCTCGCAGGTTCTGAGGTTTCAGACCATGACTGGTTTACTCCAGGGCTTTAGACAGTAGTGGGGAGGAATATGGTGGAGGGACAGTGGGAAGGGGAGAGAGAGAGGGAGAGAGAGAGAGAGAGAGAGAGAGAGAGAGTCTCAAGGGACAAAACGCACCCCTCAAAAGCATGCATCTAGTGGCTTGCTTCCTTCAACTAGGCCTCACCTTCTAGTTTCCACTGCTCCTAATGGCACCATCAGCTGAGAACCAAGTTTTTAACTTGTGAACTTTTGGGGGACATTTAAGGCCCACACCATAACAAGAACAAAATCACATTATAAGCCAATCTTATTTATGAACACACATATTAAGACTTTTATCCAAGCAAGAGGACAAAAAATACATGCACTATTCAGCATACTTTATCCTAGAACCACAAAATGGTTACAAAGAAGAGAAACTCACACAGTGATCATATTAAGGGGGAAATTATAATACATATATTTTTCTTTTATATATGTGTAACTATCCAAAGGGATTTTAACTAAGATATTTGGTAATATTTTAAAAACGTTAAAATCAGGTGTTGGTAATTTAGTGATTGTTTATTGGTAATTTAATAATTTTTTTGTCATATGGGATGTACTTCAATAATTCATAGTATGTCAGTCAGGTTTCCATCACTGTGACAAACTATCTGACATACTCATTTTAGGAAGACAAAAGTTTTTATTCTCGTTACAGTTGCAGTTCACGGTCAGCTGGTCCCACAGCTTCTAGGCCTATGGGACCACGGTCCATCATGGTGGGCGTGTACAGCAGAAGAAGCAGTTCCCACATGGCAACAGAGAGGCAAAGAGAAAGAGAAAAGGACTAGAATCCCATTTACTCCTTCAAAGGCAGAGCCCAACGACCTAGCTTCCTCCACTAGGCCCCGCCCCTTAAAGGTCCCATCACCTCCCATGGTGCTGAAACCAAGCCTTCAACGTATGAGCTTTTGGGAGACATTTCAGATAAAAGCAGCCAGAAAGTCAGATTGCTTGGTCTGCATTGTTCAAACCCATCTGTCTAGGATTTAGAGTATATCCATTACTCCTGGGCTAGGAATGTAGAGGAAGGGAGCCTGGGACCAGGGAAAATATTAGCACCTTGGGGTAAGGACCCTCATTTCTGTAGACTGTGGCACTTAGAGCTGATTCAAGAGACTCAGGTGTATCAAATACTTTCCCAGTGCCTAGGAAACAGGGTAGGAACCATTGCTTCTACATGTCCAAAGTCTGCTTTTCTTTGTTCTGCTTAGTTTCATTTAATCTATCCCCAAATTGTTTTTATCTATAGCCTTTCAAAGAGGAAAGTAAGTAGGCAACATTAACTATATTGGGCTTTCGTCAATGCATGATAGAGCATGTACTGAAAGCAAAGAATTCCTTTAATTCGTAAAGAAGAACCATTGTTTTTCTCAATTCAGTATGTATTCTAGAATCTAATTCTAGAAATATTATCGGTAACTATTTGGGATAAGAAAGTATTCTTTATAAGTATTAGAAAGGAAGAAACCAAAGTATCTGTTTTACCGATGGCATGATTGCAGACCTAGATTCAATTAAAAATGACTGAAAGTAAAGAGTCCAGATGCAGAATTTCTAAACTCTGCAAAAATTCAGTTGTTTGTATATATCATATATTGTACACGTGTAGACTGATTTTTGTGCATATGTGTACATATATGGCATTATTTGTAGTAATATAAAATGGAAATGAAATAAAAACAGAATCCATTAATAAAATACAGGCTAAACACAAAGGTATTGATTTAACTTCTAACAAACACTATTCTGAGAAATTATACATTTATTTTAAAAGATATAAAATTTGGGCATGTAATCCTAGTAATCCTATTAGTCCTAGTACTCTGGAAGGCTGAGGCAAGAGACTCACAAGTTTGAGCCCAGCGTGGATGACTCAATAACTTAGTGACCCCTAGCTCAAATAAAAGAGACTGGGGACGTGGTTCACTATGGAAGGCACTAGGTTCAGATTTCTGGAAAAATAAAAAAAAGATTACTAGTTGACAGTTTTTGTATTTTTTTTGCAGTCAAATTTAAAAATATATTACAAAGTGATAATTATAAAAGCAGTGGATGGGGAGGGAGAACTAGACCCTCCCCCACAGAAACAGCGCCATGCTGGGGCCACTGTGGGACCAGGACATCCAGAGCCAAGCCTCTTCCCCTATTTCAATGATGGTAAGATATATGTTAGCCATTTTGTATTTACATAAATAAATAAATGTTAAAAAAAAAAGCAATGGGGTATTAAGTTGAAAACAGAGTAAAGTTATTGAATCAGAACCAAAAAGAAATTTAACATTAATTCAACTCTGGGGGCTTAAAATATGATGAGTCAGGAATTGAGCAGGTAGGAAAAGGCACTAAATGCTACTAAACACTACTGAGATAATTAGATACTGGTATAGGGAAGTATTTACATAAATAGTAATTAGGAATAATACTCGAAATCTGATTATCTTTGGAAAGTCTTGACAGTCTTAAGTCTCTTTTTTTCCCCCCCTTATTGGTAAAATGGGACCCACAATGCCTATCTGGAGGGTAGTTTTGAGGAATAATGAACACAATGTATGTAAAACGCTTAGCATAATACCAGAAACATAATAAACAGTTATGATCATGAGTCAGTGTTTGAAATATAAACAGCATGTAAATATAAACAAACAAAGTAGTTAAATGATCTAGAAATCCAGCAGAAAAACATTTTTGTCCCGGTAGGGGAAAAGAAACAAGTTTCCAATCATAAAAGCATGAAGGATATTATCACAAACATGAATTTCCAAAGCCTTTAAAAACAAAGTGAAACAACTTCTGAACAAAGTTTGGTGTGAACGGTGAACACCA
>RJWT010003615.1:0-13487 GCA_004365215.1 Cuniculus paca | reverse complement strand
ACTAAGAATTTCTGCCAAGATAAAGGAATGTTTGGGGACATTCTGAGACTAGAGTATATGTTGGTAATAGAAACTGTGAACTCTAGAGGGCTCAGGGAATAGAACTGGAGAGTTGAAGGCGAAAAGATTAGGTATCATACAGAGATGAGAGTCCAGATGATTAGTGATGTCAAGGAGTTTAAATTTCTTGTAGTGGATAACAAAAAAAGAGGAAACACAAGTGTGGTACAGCAGTACCAGTTTCCAAGGCAGCAGCTACCAAAGTCCTTCCCTCAGTACCAAGGCACTGGCTCCTGCAGTTGTTGGAAGTACCTGGGAGAAGCTAAGAAGACCTAAATCCCTCCAAGGACAAGGATCCTGACTGAAGGTGTGTCCAAGGCTATGCCTTCTTTCCTAGGGACACCCGATGTCCAAAAGCAAGTCAAAGTCAAGTACAAGAGCCCAGCCTCCTTGCCTCAATTAAGGACACCCCTGAAGGCATGTTTGAGCCCTAGACTTCTCCATGGGCCCCATTTAAGCTTCCATTGCATCTCCAGCACAGTTCAACTCCTTCTGTTCAATCCTGCTTTCTTCTCTGCCTTACAGGTGTTGTTCTCAAGAACATTTGCCAGTACAGCATACACCAGTAGTCTTCCCATACGGATATCTCTATCTCAGAACCTCTTGCCTGGGGAAACGGCTCTATGCTAGTTGCTAACAGAAATGTTTCTAGGATGCAAACTCTAAAATGGGATTTTGGAACTGCATTGCCAACCAGTCAATCGCCAATAAGGATATCATCAGTGGTAGTAAGTAGAGTATTCACAGTCCCTGGCATGCTGTAACTGCAAAACTTTTACCAGTGGAGAAGTTGGGATGGGATATCAGTAGAGGATAATGAGGGCAATATCTCAGGCATTTGAAAGGTTTATAGGAGGTTGTAATTACATGGAATCAGTTGGCTGTTGCTGGGGGCTATTTTTATACTAGAGAAATATAATAAAAGGTGTGAAGGTGATTAATTTCCAATGTAAGATGAACTGTGAACATCAGAAAACTTCCCTGGAAACCTATGAAGGACTCATTTCTTGTAGTCACAGGGGAAACAAAGAGAGGTCAGGCACAGGACTTAATTATAACAGAGGTAGAATTCTAGAGAAGGTTGAATTCTCACGGCCTCCTCACAGGTGTAACTTAAAGTCTTGTTTGGGAAAAAAATAGGATGGGGACATTTAGGTCCGTGAATTTGGAAGTCTGAACTCTGAGAGCTCTTGAATGTTTTGGGTCTGTGGAGGCGGCCTAGGCTGCCCTGTTCAACCCTTCTGCTCCCCACCTTGCTCAGGGCAATTCAGAGGCTTCTGGCTTGTACACCAACACCTTCCCAGGAAATCCCCAACATCCCTCCTGGCCATCAGAACAATAATTATAGGTAAGTTCCCAAATAATCTATCCAGGAAGTGGTGAGACTACTAAAGGAGAAAAGCGGGTACATCCTCAGAGCGGTAGGAAGTGGCCAACCCTTACCTGCAGGAACTGAGTGTATACACGGCAGTGCTGGACTGGGGGGCCCAGATCATAAACTGTTGTGGGTGGAGTCTGTAGACATGGAAACGCTTGTCTGATGCAGCATTCGGTGCCTCATAATTCAAGGAGACATTGTGAAGACAATGCTAGGCTGACCCTTGCAAGCGCGGAGAAAATGAAGGCACACATTTAGTGAAGTAGAAATGCTAGGACTTTCCATGGCAGAGTGGAAGAAGACAGTACTTGACTCCTAGAGACTTGGCTTGAGGTGAGACTAGGTGGATGGTGGCAAACACCTCAGACAGTTTCCAAACAGGGTCTGCAAACAGAAATAGTGCAAGGCAAGGGACAGTAAAAGCGGAAAATTGAGGAATGGGCCTATGGGAGTGAGCAAGAAGTGTGAAGAGCTATGTATCAATGGCCAGTGACCTCCAGAGACTGTCCACTACAGAAGATGAACAAACAACCAAGTAGACAGAGTCAGCACTGGTCACCGTCCTGCCCACCATAGTGCTGGCATGAGTGGGCATGGCTGGAGCAGTGGAGCTACGCATGAGCTGAACAGCGTGGGCTACCCCCACCAAGGCTGATCTAATTGCTGGATAGACCATTTGTTGGCCAGAGATCAGGTTGCAGCTCCATACTGAGACTCATGGCTTGGTCATAAGTCAATGATATCACAATGCTTCTATCTGGGAGAATCCGTGATCCATTTTGACTGGCATCGAATTATATCCCAGATACAGGCTTTCCTTTCCTGACTGTACAGTTTCAGCATCATTTCCAAGGACACAGAACCTGAGCCAAGCACACAAGACCTCACATAATATTGCATGATATCAAAGGACAAACTTTAGGCACAAAATAGGTACAAAGGTGTGCATATGGCCACAGGATGGTTTGGTCTAATCACATACTTTGCCACCCAGAAGCCAGTAGCCTTCCTCATAGCGCAATAGGGTATGACTTTGGAGCTACTGGCAAGGTGCTAGTTTTGTGGTGATGCCCATGAGGTTGGGTTAGCATCCTCCAGAATGGGGTTAATCCTCCTGGATAACCAGGATGTACTAGCATGTTCCCACAGGGTAGAATGTAGGGTTATAGAGACCATAGTGTGGAAGTAGAGGTGGTCCTTATTACCTTTGTCAGTGACCCACTTGGGGGATTTTGCTTCTATAGGCACTCTGAGATCTAGAAGTCCTGTTTCTTAGACCAGAGACACTTCCCAAGGGACATGATAATATTTCCAGAGCTGCAGCGACAGGAGTCACTTATGGAGGTTTGAGCGAAGGGAGTCACCGCTCTGGCACAGGTGATGGACCCTGATCACCAGAAGTGGACAGAACTATAAGTGAAGCATCTGCAGGACTATAAAGAAAACTCAGCTGACACAATTAAACAGCTTGATTAGAAATAGAATCTCACATACATCAAGTAATGAATGCACATTCTCTTCCAGCACATATGGAGTAAAAGTCAATGATGGCACATGAAATCGAAAGAAATGTATTAAACAAATACCAAAGGAGTCGAGAGCATATGGGTTGATAGTTTCCCAACCTTTTGTTTGTTTTTCTTTTTCAGTATTAAGGGATTGAACCCAGGTCCTCATGGATGCTAGGCAAGAGCTCCACCATGGAGCTACATCCCCAGCCCTTCTTTGAAGTTTTATAATTTTGAGACAAGGTCTCCCTGAGTTGCCCAGGCTGGTCTCAAACTTGTGATCCTCTCGCCTCAGCTTCTCTAGTAGCTGGTATTAGAAGCTGTGCCACTGTGCCCAGCAGTTTCCCAGCATTTTACATCATCACCTCTAGCACTGTGGGTCGGGTTCCCTGGAAATCAGACTCCGAGGTGGAGATTAGTGTTTTTTAGGGAGTACTCTTCTCATCAACGTTATCAAAGACAAGGGAAGCAGGAATGAACAGAGGGAGAAACTGAGCTACATATAATGTGGCACCAATGAAAGCTTCAGCCCAAACAATGTCATTGGAAGCTTTAGACTCATGTGAGTCCTTCAGGACAGAGGCAAAGGGATCAGTCACTGGATACCAGATAATCATAGAAGGTGTGATTTTGAGTGAGGAAATCTACCAAGAAGGCTGACTTCTGGCAGCCCTTTTAGCGAGTACCTGGGAGAAAAAAAAATCTTCCATTGCTGAAAGGGGATCTGGGAAGTATATCATGTAAATTTTTAGTATATGTCTCTATAGGACAATTACGGATCTACAAATAATATAATTGTACTGTTCCACTGATATACAGTACACATACAATAAAAATAAATTTAGAATTTATGAGTTATTAGATGAAATAAGCAATATATGGAAACATTTGGTAATGAATAGTTTCCTACTATTAGCTAATTTCATAAGATAATACACGTTTAGGGCAAAATTCATCAGAAATGGTAGGTATATAATATATATATATATATATATATACCAATATCTCTGGTAGTCTGGATAATGTCAATTTTGTTGGACAACTTCTTGCCAGGCTTGAATAAATCAGTCTCTCTTTTAACACAGCTGATAATATCCTAATTCCTGTATTTTCAGCTTGGCCACTTGCTTAGGATTCACTGTAGTCTGCATTATTTATTTTCAGTTGTGCTTTATTTCAAGCATTTGTGGGGCTTAAATTAAATAATTAAGTGTGGACATTCACTCACCCCAGTACATGCAATTTTCACTATTTCTCAATATGCTGAGAGCAGGGGAAACAGGGAGAAGCCCATCATCAACTTCTTTGTACTTTGGAACTTGCCCTCATTCCCGATACGTAGGCTTCCAAGCCACAACCTGGAGGACAGTGGCACTTCAGCATGCAAAGTCTCAATCAAGGTGAGTCCCTTATTTTTTAGGTGAAAATAAATGGTAATAGTAGCTGTCACATTTTTGGCCTGCAATTATACATGGCTCACATTCCCTTGGGTTTAGAGGTCTCTCAACGAGTGAGCGGGTTTGTGCAGTCTGTAGTTTGTTATTTCTCTCTCGGTCCTTGCTGTGAGACAATGCTTTTCGAATCACTCCTCTTTTCCATTGGTGAACCCTTCTCTGACAGTACACACTTCCACCATAAGTGTTTTTATCAGTAATTATGGAGCAGTCAATTTGAGGTTCAAGCGGGCCTCTGAGACTATTTCCTACTAAGCGGTAGTGTGAACACGTACTCTTGGGTTCGTAAGTGGGCATCTCTATGAACTGCCTACAGCAATTTCATATGTAATATGACAGAAAAATGTCGGAGCAATTCAACATCAAGTGGAAGGAAATCTCTTTGTCCCCCAACTTTTTCTCTTAAAGCAAGAGATTCTGTTTTATAAAACTAGATTCTTGAAACTGCATCAGAATTACCTATGGCCCAATGGAAAAAAAAAAAAACTCTAATTCCTAAAACCTACCCTCATTAACTCTGATTCAAGACAACTGTGAATAACTAAAGACCTACCATAATGTCTTTTTTTCTTTCTTTCTTTTTGAGACAAGGTCTCACTATGCAGTTCAGGCTGGCCTTGAGCTCACTTCGTAGCCCAGGCTGGTCTCGAACTCACAGCGATCCTCCTTCCTCAGCCTCCTGAGTGCTGGGATTACAGGAGTGCGCCACCACGCCTGGCTCCGTAAAGCCTTTTTACTGGTGATAGAAGTTTGTTTCTCTTTCAGTGACTATTGCAGGGTGATTTGGAGTGGCCATTACAGTATACTCACTGAGGGCCCCAGGGACATAGCTTCCTGCTGCTCTCTGTTCTATAATATGGCGTTGGTTGTCAAGGGCCTGAACAATGGAGAAAATTCTATGTTTCTGGCAGCAAGAAGAAGGAAGGGACAAAAAAAAAATGGGCAAAGATGCACATCGTCTGTTAGGATCGCGTCCCAAAGTTGCTGCAGGAGACCCCCACTGACATTCCACTCTCTAGAACCTGTGTCCATGACTGACATAAAAGGAACTGAAAAGATATTGTGAATTCTGGGCAACTATGTGCTCGGCTATAAAGTGGGATGTTTGTCGCTACAGGAGAAGAGTAGTACTGTGTGATCGTCTCTGCCCAAATTTACCAATCAGCAACTCCCCAGGCCTCGGCCGGCTCTGGAAATCCAAAGTGCATGTATGACTGTTGCCTGTAACCTTAACCCAAGGACTCCACATTATGACCAGAATTAGCAACTGCGTCTGCATCGTGCTGAATAACAACTCTCTGTGCAGTGAAAACGCATGCAAAATGCACTCCATCAGCTCTGCTCAGGTCGTTTCACAAGATGTTCTCGGGCACTCCTTCTGGCTAAAGTTGAGTGAGAGAAAAGAAATATTAAAATGGAAATGTCCCAAAATCCTCGGGACAAATACTGAAAATCCTGCTTATCTCTCTCACATGCCTTTTTCTCCAGGTGCTGGAAAAAGAAATATTTAAAATAGATGACATGTGATCACTTGCAAAATATGTGGTCCAGCTGGAGACCCAAACCAAATGGAGATTTTCCCACTCCTATTATGGACCAACATTCTCTACAGCAATCAACAGAAGTGTTGTTGGCACAAAACCTCCTCACACAGTGTTCTGCTAACCATACTGGCAAGGGCGCAGCTCTGAGGGGTGTCACTCTCTCCATTTCTTTCTGAACGGCAACTTGCTGGTGTAAGGTTGGAAAGGCGTCCCCTGGAGTGGCGCACTGTTGCAGTCTTGCCTGAAAGTCATGCAAATTGCCTATTAAACCTTAAAATATGCCCAAGGTGGCAAGATAAGCACATGGCCCTGGCATTCCTAAGAATAACTGGAAACTATTCTGGTCTTTGCCAAAAGCTGTCTCTAAACACATTCCAGAGAGCTTGATTTAGATTACTCTCGCCAATGGCTACCAAAAGTTTCCAATAATCTAGGGAACCTGTAACACTTCTGATTGCTACGTGTTTATTTTAAACACGTGTAAGACCCTAGCAATCCCGGGTTCCTACAGGTTATACCCTTAGAGTCACGTTATCTCTCACGCACACCTGTTCCTGCGTGGAGTGAGCGTGTAGTAGCAACTGCGGCTACAGCTTTACTAATTGCAGGAGTACATTTAGTCCCATCTTTTCAGCTGGAGTCACAGGACAAAGCTTCAAGGGTGTTTCCAATTTATAATGCTCATCGGAGTCAATTACCACTCGAAAACACTTTTTCTAAAAGTTGTTCATAAGGTTCTTCTTTTCAAAGATGGGTAGTTTTAAAGTTATTAACAATAAAACCGGAATTTTTAAGCAAGGCATTTTCAAGGTCCAGAGAGGATATCCTAAAATCTTTTATCATATTAACTACTGTTATAGGCAGGGCCTAATAAATTAGATTTGCGCTTCTTTTGATACAAGAATACATGACGCATCTAATCATTACATACTGCAAATGTGTACTAATAAAAAATTAAAATTAAAAAACCCAAGTACACTAACTAGTATGTTGCAAGATATGGAACCTCTTCCAAGAAATGCACTCAAATATACATACACAAATTTTATAATAAAATTTCAGGGGTTACTGATTTATAAAATCTATTCGTGGTCCTTCTAGTTTCAAAACCTCAAACTCATGCAGGGAGGAAATAAGTTTTAAGAACTCAAAATCATTTGAAATTTTGAAGAAGAAAAGGTTAATGTCTTTTTCATCAATTTGAAAATAAATCACTTTGGAAATAAAGTTAGTACTTTCAAGAACTTGCCCCACTGATGTTTTAAATTTCAAAATCAAATTACGTACAATCTAGTAGTAAACATCTCAAAAATTATTCTAAATTGAACAGAATACAAGACAAACTTTCTGTTTTTGTTGATGTTGTTTACAATGGAAAACATACGCTCCGCGTCATTTCTCTATCAGGGCTTTTTTCTGTTTGACAAAGGGATCTTGCTAAGTTGCCCAGGCTGGCCTTAAACTGTTGAAATTCAAGTGATCCTTCTGCCTCACCCTCCAAAGTGCCTGGGGCTTTAGATGTGCACCACCACCCCTGGCTCCATCAGGATTTTTGAGAACTTTGGGTTTGTAAGTGAAACTGTTGTGAAAACATTTCATACATACCACTCTGAAGAGCATCAATTTTAATACAATTTGTTATTAGTAACTTTTCTGAGATATAATTCACATACAAAACAACTTCTTTGAATTATGAAAATCAGTTTGTTTGTTTTTTTAAGCTTATTCCCTACCTCCTACCTCCCAATAATTCCAATCTCAGGCAACTTCTAATCTACTTTCTGTCTCTGAAGATTTGCCTATTTCGGACATGCCATATAAATGTCTATACAATCCTTCGTGTTTTATGACTGGCTTCTTCTACTTAGCATATGATTTTCAAGATTTATCACATTGTAGCATGTATCATTTCTACATTTCTTTTTATGGCTGAATAAGATACATCATATGGACATAGCTCATTTTGTTTATGCACTCATCAGTTAATGGGCATTTTATTTGTTTCCAATTCTGCTATCAACATTTGGGTGCATGTTTTTGTGTTGACCAGGCCCTGTACTGTTTTTTTTTTATTAGTACATGTTTGAGGTACATAGTGAATATAGTCATTGTGGGTAGTTGTGTACAGGTACATGGTGTATCTTCATTCTATTTACATTCCCTTCCCCTCTGAAATTGAAAATGGTATCCATGCTGGGCAAGCTGGGAACTGGCCTGCTGAGGATCCTAGAGATTGATCTGAAAGGAGTAAGGAAGATCAAAGTTTAGATCCCATAGAGAGGAACACATAGGAAAAAGCAAGGCCCTCCTACCTACAGTCCCATTTGAGCTCTAGCCAATGGCAGCCCAAAGGTAACAGGCAAGTGAGGGCGCCATCTTGGAAATGGCTCAGCTGAGATGCCCGGGTGATGACTTCTAAACAGTCATGATGACATAGGGGAATGAAACTACCAACCTACTAGATGTTCTGCATGAATTCGTGTTCTCTAAAATCGAAGAATGAATTTTAGGAACAATGGAGGTTATGAGCAGGATATATTTATTGAGAGAAAGAGAGCTTCTGTCTGAGAGACAGAAGGGGTCCCGAGTGGGTTGCCAAAGACTCTGGCTTTTTGAGAGACTTTTATAGAGTAAAACCATGAGGTGAGATGGGTCCAAGAAGGGGAAAACCTGGGAACTCGTAAGGCAAACGGGCATGAGGTGGGACAGAACTATAGTCAACCAATAAGGTTAATTGTTCAGGTAAAATTGACCAAATCAGGGACGAATAGGGAAACGAGTCATGTAGCAAGTGAGCATTCTTAAGGATCAGTGACTCTTCCTATAGGGGATTGGGATGGTCAAGGTGATCCATACCTATTTAGAATGTTAACCCCTGATGTTTCTGCTTAGGGTGTGGTTGTATTTGTTTTGCCTTGTCTTGAGATCTGGCTTATAGCGGGAGGTGTCTGTCTCCTTCAAGGTCACAAGACATCTGGTCCTTTGTGTCTGCTTTCTCGAGGGCCTGGTCCTATCTGACTGCCTATAATATTTTTAACTAACTCAGCTGCCTGGAACAGTGAGTTGTCATAGCCAAGCCTGACCAAGTTCAGAATTGGGATTCAAATAAATTACTGTTATTATTTTAGATCGGAAAGTAAAAAAGAAAGGAAAGAATGAAGGAAAGAAAGAAAAAAGAAACCAAGCAAGAAAGAAAGATCAGAGCTTTAAAAACATGATTTACACAAAGGGAACAGTATTATATAATAATAACAATAACCAGTTCAAATTCAAAGTACCAAAAGAAATGCTATTAAGATGAATACTAATACCAAAATCTCCGACATTGTTGCAATTTAGTCTTATAAGACAGAATTTAAGAGATTGAAAGGAATTTTAAATCACCTAATTCAGGAACAAAAATCCATTTTCTTTTTATTCCAAGGACAAGACAATTTTCTAATATTTTTTGTCAATGAATCTAAAGAAAACAATACTGAGTTAATGTTTTAGATTCAAAATTATCTCAACTTCTCTTGTAATAGTAATAAAACCTTTAAAATAGTTGTAAAAAAAGGGTAGAGTGACATGAACGCAAAGGTAGACACAGAAATCATTGGAAGAGAATTGAGACTACACCAATAAATCCTTCCAGTTAGCACTAAGTGATTTTTGACACAGGTAGAAAACAATTCCAGGTTTTCTTCTTGGGCAAAAGAAGAATCTTGAACAACCGATGCCGGAAAAATTAAATATGCACATACAAATTAAGTAAAGGAATTAATGAATTAAGAAATAAACTTAAATCCTTATCTAGAACTATATATTAAAAACTAACTCAAAATGGGTTATAAATCCATTGAAGAACTAAAATTATAAAAATGTCTGGAAGAAAAGAGAGAAACATTTTTGTGACCTTGAGTTAGGCAACGTATTATATATGATACCAATAGCATGACATATGAAAGGACAAAATCAGTAAATTGGTCAGCATAAGAACTTAACACATGTACTTCAAAGGGCAATATAAAAACAGAAAGGAAGAGGCAAAGAGTGGGAGAAAAATATCTGAGAGATAGACAGAATAATGATACTCCACAAATGTTTACATCCTAACCCCCAAATCTGTGCCTATATAAACTTACATGGCCCAAGGAACTTACAGGTGTAACTAAGGTTAAAGACCTCGAAATCGGAGAATGTATCCTCTATTATCGGAGTAGGCTGAAAGTAACCAAAATTGTGATGGAAGAGACTTAACTACAAAGGGCCAGAGAGATGCATGTGTAGGTGATTACAAAGCAGCTCCCCCTGCCCCAGTACTGAGGACTAAACCCAGGGTCTCCTGCATGCAAGGCAAGTGTTCTATCACTGAGTTACATCCCCAACCCTTTTGTTTCTTTTTAATTTGGTGGGTCCCAGGCTGGTCTCTAACTTGCAACCCTCCTACCTCAGCCACAAAAGTAAGTAGTTGGAATTACAGGTATGTGAAATGACACCTGGCCAATGATGCAAATTCTAATATGGAAGAAAGGGACCAAGAAGCTCTTGGCCTCTAGAAGCTGGGAATCACTCTCAGTTTACACATAGCCAGAACATGGGGAACTTGATCCTAAAACGTAAGGTGGTAGACTCTACCAACAACCCACATGAGCAAGAAATGGGTTCTCCTCCAGAGCCTCCAGAAAGTAGTGCAGCAACTACCCGTTAGATTTCAGTCCAGCGAGACCTCTACCAGACCTCTAGCCTACAGACCTGTGAGATAATAAGTTGTGTTATTTAAACTGCTAGTAACATATTATATAGTTGCATAAAACAAATGCAGTTTGAAAATCAAAAGTCTACTAAAGAACTTGTATCTAGAATTTATAAAGAACTTGTATCTTACAATTCAATAAAAGGCAAACAACTCAATTTTCAAAGGGGCAAAAACATGAGTGAATAATTTCAGCATAGGTGATAAAAATGGGTAATGAGCATCTGATACAAAGTTTAACAGCATTACTCATAGGGAAATGCAAATCAGAAGCACAGTGAATGTGGTACACAGCATCAGTGTAATGGAATGTCATTTCTAAGACTGGGTTACAAAAAGACCCCTGCTAGTCTCTCCTGCCATCTCACTTACTCTTTCCACAGGAAGCCAGGTTGTCAGGTTGTGAGCTGCGCTGGCAAAGGGTGGTGAAGCCCATGTGGCAGAGAACTGAGGAAGGCCTTCAGCCAACCACCAGCAAGGAACGGAAACACTTGGTCCAACAGCAGAGAAGGAGCTGAGTCCTGCTAAGAGCATGGGCGTGCCCCTGGAAGCAGACTCTCCTGCAGTCAGCCTGAAGATGGTCACAGCCACTGCCAACGGCCAGTGCCCAGAAATGGACTGCAGGTCCTAATGCCAGAGAACAAAGCTTACCATACCTGAATCCCTGACTCCAGGAAACTGTGATACAAATGTTTGATTTTTAAGCCACTAGTCCACTAAGTTTTGGGGTAGACTGTCACACAGTTTTCCATAACTATACATAGTGATGTGGACCCGTGATGACTATAATAAAAAAAAGACATCAATACCAAGTATTGATAATAATGTGGAGAGCTGGGTGTGATGGCGCATGCCTGTAATCCTAGCACTAGGGAGGCTGAGGCAGGAGGAGTGTTGTGATTTCAAGACCAGCCTGGGCTACAAAGTGAGCTCAAGGCCAGCCTTAACTGCGTAGTGAGACCCTGGCTCAAAAAGACCAAAAAAAAAGTGAAGAAATTAGAATCCTTAGACATTGCTTGTGAGAATGTAAAATGTGCACTATCTTGGAAAATTGCTTCATACTTTCTTAAACATGTAAACATAAACTCAGCATTCAGCCCACCAATTTCACCCCTAGGAATTTACCCAAGAAAGCATGTGTTCATGAAAAATTTGTATATAAACATTCACAGCAACATTCGTCTTGATAGTCAAAACTGGAAACAACCCAAATGTCTCCCAACTGCTGAATGGATAAAGAAAATGCTTTATAGTCATATCCTTGACTTCTGTTCAGGAATGTAAAGGAATAAACTCCTGACACATGCTGCAACACACACCAGGCTCAAAAGCATTAGATTTACTGAAAAATGCCAGATGCAAAAGATTACATATTATATGACATATAAATGCTCAAAAAAGGAAAATCTATGGAGATAGGAAAATTAGTGGTTTCTTAGGGCTTGGGGTGTGAATGGTAATTAACTACAATAGGCAGGAAGGAACTTTTTGCAGAAGTGAACAAATATTTATTGATTTATTGATTTATTTATTAGTTTTTTGAGACAGGGTCTCACTGTGTAGCCTAGCCTGTGCTGGTGTTGAACTTGCAGTAATCCTCCTGCCTCAGCCTCCTGAGTGCTGGAATGAAAGGCATGGGTCACCACACTCGGTGACAAGTTTTTAAACTGACTTATTGAGAAGGCTGCCAAAATCAATAGGTAATTATACTTTATTAAAGTTGCTAACAAATATCTAGAAATGAATTAATCAAGAGAGGTAGCAAGAGTTTTCAGAAGATAAACATAACATTTTGTACAGGGACATAAAATAAAATCTTAGTAAAGAAGGATCCCATGTATCTGAATATAAATACTTAATAGCACAAAATGCAAATATTTTCCATGTGTATTGTATAGTAAATTCTAACCAGAACACCTATGGTTTTATATATATATATATATATATATATATATATATATTTTTTTTTTTTTTTTTTTTTTTTTTTTTGCGGCACCAGGGATTGAACTCATGACCTTGTGCTTGCCAGGCAGGTGCTTAGGCCGCTGAGCTAGATCCCCGGCCCTTGGTTTTATATTTTATTAAATAACTGAACAACAGGATTCTAAAGTTTGCAGAAAACAATGTGTGATAAGTTACAGTTACCAAAACTTCAGCACAGCAGAAACTGTTTAGAGGGCTACCATCTCAAGATTAAACCATTATATAAAAATGTGTATCTCAGCTATTTATTTTATTTATTTATTTATTTTTTGCAGCACCAGGGATTGAACTCATGACCTCGCGCTTGCCAGGCAGGCGCCTAGGCCACTGAGCCAAATCCCCAGCTATCTCAGCTTTTTAGACAGAAAACCTACCAGAGCTTGTGATGGAATTCCACTGTAGAAAGATCCACGGATGCACACCCGTCCGGCACTGGTGTGTTCAGGTGTGTACAGGGGAGAGTGAATATGGTCTGTGAGTCACTACCTGCACGTGAGGCTTTACATAATCTCATCTCCTTTTATAAGCCGAGGGGCAAGGATATTTCTTTAAAAATATTTCTTAACATGTGATCACTTACAGAGTTGAAGAGAATGAGTTTCTAAATGGATGTCCCAGATGATGCAAAGAAGAGTATTCAGGAAAGGAAGAAAGTCAGTGGTCGGCAGCATGAGGTCTCTGCCCTTGTATAATTGTACATATATTTTAGATGGATGTTTGTTATGGTTTGTGTCTAGGTGGCCCCCCAAGCCTCATGCAGGCGCGGAAGCAGCTGAATCTAGCATTTGTGATTGCTTTGTTGTCTAGCGCTGGGATTGGCAGTGT
>RJWT010003614.1:15200-36005 GCA_004365215.1 Cuniculus paca | reverse complement strand
ATGTAAGCAATCCTAGTGCTTGGGAGGTCATGAAGATCATGAGTTCAAGGGCAGCCTGGGGTATGTAGTGAGACTCTCACAAAAAAGAAAAAACAAGCAAGAAAGAAAAGAGAAGAGAAGAAGGTAAGAAGGATAGAAAGAAAGAAAAAGAAAAAAGGGGAAAGAAAGGGAAAAAGAAATGAAAAGGGAAAGAAAGGAAAAAAGAAAAAAGAAAAGATGTAGGTGACAAACGCAGCATGTTTATTTTAAGATAATTTTTCAAATCTATTCATTTGCTTGATGGGTTCCAGTTAGCTTTTTTTTTTTTGGGTGAATTTCAAGAACTTCCAAATTTTTTTTACTAAGCATATAAGAAATTTTAAAAATATGCAGAAGCATACACCAAGTTATGTTCTGCTTTAATGAATCAGTGTGGCCAAATGTTGGAAGAGGGGAGAGTTCTGAATGAGACCGAACCATTGAATTTAGTACTTCAGCTGGCAGTTCATAGTTGAAGACAGGTGTGGGAGAGTTTGTGCAGCCTCTGTCCCAGTAAACAAGGAAAGGCAGAGCAAATGTGGTGGCCAAGTGTCTTGGCAGAAGCCAAAAGAGAAACTGTGAATCCAATGTGGCATTAAACACCAAGGCAAATTAATGATCAGTATGCTATCTGATCTAATTCTGAAGGAGGTAATTAGAAATGGAATTATATCTGTGCATGATGAGGCTTTATAAAAATTGGCACACAGACAAGCATCTAAGTGACTATAATGCAAAGCATGTGTACCTTAGACTTACGTAATTTATTCAATCTTATTAATGTGTCTTTTCAGAAAGCAAATTAAATAATATCTAGGAAATGCTTACCTGAAAAGCTATATAGACATCTTATAAATATACACAGATGCTAGCAGATGTCACATGTTTGGGTGAGATGAGCACGCCCTATATATATTTAAGTCCTTGCAGTTCATGGTTCTCTGCTCACAGCTCAATACGTATCTCAGTCACCTTGCCTTTGTAAGGAGGGATTCTGTTAAATCCAATTTAACAGAAAAAGTAGCACAGTCCTACGTAATGTTGGCTAATAGCTACACTAAGCCAGCTGCTTCCAGTTACTTTATGTTAAATCTTGTTGAAAATATCACTGACATAGTGCGTCCCCATTCTCCATACCATTGAGTCACTAAAATTATAAAGGAAATACAATGAGTTTAACTGGATTGCATGAACATCCAAGCCAGTTCTGACAAAAAATTCAGAGGGTATTTACTATGTGGGACGTCTTGGTAGAAAAAAGGTATTTACAGCACACGAGCCTTCGATTTCTCCCTCTGAAATACAAGTTTGTTACCATTTTAGTGACTAAGATGTGAGAATGAATACAGCTTCGGAATTCTGAGCCTGATCTGTTGAATAATTGCAGCTGAGAAGCACATTCCATCTCCTTATGTACCAGAGTGCTGAGCTCCCTAGTTTACTAAACTGCTTTGTAGGTTTGTGTTCCCACGTGGGCTCCTTTGGGGAAGGGCCTCTATCACTGTATTCTCAGAGTCCAGCAGTTACATCAGATTGTAAGTACTTTACAAGCAGAAGATTGAGAAACTAGATTTCCCAAACCATTAACAGAGCCTAAATTTCATTGAGCTGCACTCTTTCTAACCAGGTAAAGGAAACCACAGAATTGCCAGGCAGGAGAACAGAGTTCTTCACAACACGGGTTTTAGAGTCATAAATTTAGCGCAGACTCTGCCACTCATCATGTGTGTGACCAGGGACCAGCTAGAGCTTCAACCTGTACATTTGACAAAACGGGGGCAATGCAAATGCCCACCTCGGAAGGCACCGTGAATGTGTAAGAAGATGTATGTGATGCCTGTAGTGTGGCCCTTGGCACAAAGAAAGAGTTCAAGAAATACTGGCATAGCGCTGTTGCTAAACATTTAAAAAATTGAGGAACATTCATTCCACTTTTGTTTCAGTATCATTAAAAGAAATCATCTCAACTTGAGTTTGATGCTTTTTGACGACTTCCTTATAGAAGAAAATAGTGTTTTCAAACTCGGCATTCAGAATCGTGATGCCATATGTACAAAGGGGACTATTTCATGTGCACAGGACAGCTAAGGAAAGCGACTGAGATTTAGAAAGTACATTATGGGGAAGCCTCTAAATGGCTATAAATCAGGAGTATTGGCAACATTCCATCTTTCCTAACTTCTGTGATGATGAACACCTACATAAATATTATATTATATTATAGTATTAACATACGTATTCATTCATTCCTTGAAATGTTTATCAACCCCATACTATATTTGGTATTTTTTTTTCAGTGCTGGAGACCCAGGGCCTTGCACATGCTAGGTGAGCATCCTACCACTGAGTCACACTGCCAGCCCAGGCACTTGAGCTTGTGATCCACAGTTAGTAATCTGGATGAGGCTGCCGGATCTCAGGGAATTTACATTCCGACATGAAGCGAAGTTCACCGACAAGCAAGCAACTACTTAGTCATTCCTTCCCTTAATAGCAAATAACAGTGCATCATTCAATCATACCAGAATCTGTATTGCTCCTAAAGACTTTCATATCTTTTCTTTAATCTTGACTGTTAATCCCTTTTATTCACACTGGCTTCTGCAGTAGAGACTGAATGTAATCTGCCTCTCAGGTCTGAGGAAATACCATAGTTACTATTAAGGCTAAGCACAAAATTACAATAATGAAGCACCTTATTTTTATAAGTAAGTAGAATGGCAATTATTACCTTTAGTCTTAGATGTACTAACCAGAAATATAATAGGACATGATGCCACTTTTTTTTTTTTTCATTTTCTGATTGCTACAGTAGACAAGCAGTTTCTCTTCCTTTCCCATAGAGTCTGCTTTCCCATTAAGTCCTGAAATAAAGAACTTTCTCTTGGGAGTGGGTATTATTTGGATATGACTCTTTCCCTCTCAGCTACATGCAAGCAACACTAGATTTACAAACCAGGTAGAATTTTAAAGTTAATGAAAGTGCCCTTTATGAGAACAGCATGAACGTTTTTCGAAATGGTGGGATAACACAGGAAGGAAGTAATTTGTGGGGTTATTTTTAACTAAAATAAGAGGGGGAGACTTAAAAGGCTTTAAAGTTCTGCATGCACGTGTCTTAATGAGCTAGGTCCTTTTTTACCGGGCTGCGATGAGATCCAGGAGATGCTGCCAGCGGTCGTTGACCTTTCCTAGCTTGTACTCGATCTCAGATGCTTTGCTCTCGTGGCTGGCTTTGGCAAGTCTTTCTCCCATTTGCTGGAGCTGTATTTTGTTCTCTTGGGCAACAGCAATTTCCTCTTGGTAATCCTGCATAATAAATAGCAATTGCAGAGGTCAGAAAGCATATTCTTAATGCATTCATTCAACTTCTCTAGAAACATGGTAATTATAGATTTCCATTGGTTGGAGGTAGCATGGGCATGAGGAACACCATGTGAAAATCAGTCCATGCGCACAAGAATTAGCAGTATGTAACTATTATTTTCAGTATGTATGCATTTAGTCTGAATTAAGTTTTTTAAAAATGATTGATTGATTGTGGTACTGGGAATTGAACCTATGGCCTTTGCACTGAGCTCTGTTCCTGGCCATCACTCTCCAAACTTTAATTTTGAGAGAGTCTTTTAAGTTACTAACTTGCTCAGGCTTGGTTCAAACTGCAACTCTCTCTATCATCCTCTCAGAGTGATGGGATTACAGGTATGTGTCAGTACATTCAGCTCAGATTAATTTTTATACAAATATTCTTGGAGGGATAAGGAAATGCATTCTGTGTACTTAACATGGGCATTAAAATAATAAAAGCTCATAGATATAAAACTTGAAGGACTTAATAGTGGGAAATTATACTTTATTGCTCAATCACTAACCTGATGATATATTTAGAATCAATTCTCATAGAAATAGTTAACCAAAAGCTTATGATATAAACGTTTGTATTTCTTTTCCAAATGAATAAAGCCACAATTCATCCATTCAGTAAAAATGAATGAAATTCTGAGTTCTTTTAAAAAATTTTTTTATTAGAACATGTTTGCAATACATACTGTTTACATTCTTGTGAGGATTTGGTATATAACATATCTTCTTAATCTCTTTTTTCATCTCCTTTCCCTCCCTCCCTTCCTCCCTTCCTCCCTCCCTTCCTTCCTTCCTCCCTTCCTCCCTCCCTTCCTTCCTTCCTTCCTTCCTCCATCCTTCATCTCTTGATCTCCTTCCCATTTGAAAAGATCTATCTTCCTATTTCCTGTTATCTATCTTTTATTTTGCTCTTATTTATAATTTAGGTTTCTCATACTAGAGAAGTCATGTGGTATTTAAGATTGTGGTCTGATTTATTTCACTTAACGTCATGTCTCAAGCTGCATCCATTTTTTGAGAAATGACTTAAGTTTATCTTTATGGCAGAGCAGTATTCCACTGTGTGTAAATACCACATTTTCTTTGTCTATTCATGTGTTGATGGATGTATAGGCTGCTTCCAAGATTTAGCTAATATGAATTATGCTGCTATAAACATAGGCACACATGTATAGGTGTAATATGATGTCTTTAACTCTGTTGGGAAGAGACCTAGAAGGGAAAGCTAGGTCAAAGCTATTCCCCTTCTAGGAGTTCTGAGTTCTTATAAAAAGCTGGGCACTGCTCTGGGTGTAGGGAGTTAGCAAAATGAACAAGACAAAGTCCAGGCTCCAGGGGGACTTGCTGCCCCGTGAGGCTTCCCACATAGATGACAAGGGAGCAAATATGAAAAACACATCATACATCAAATGGTGATATGTACTGATCAGAAACAAACTAAAATAACACCAAAATGATTATTTGTTCAAAAATAATGTGGAAACTTTTTTGAAATTATCAAAACATTTCCAAATGCTACTCGATTTGATCAGCTATAAGTGGACATGAAAAATATCTGGATCTAAATGAATATATAAAATTTTTAAATACATATTTAACTCAAAGAATAACAGGAGACCAAAATGCTCAACCAAGTCTTTCATTAGTATTGATTGACTATAGACTGTTTTATAGAGAAAATTTCAGTTTAATTTACCCTAAGAATATTTTTTTAGCTTCTCTGTAGTGATATTTTTTGTCCCTTTGAAAACTGAAACAGAAAAGCAAAATAAGAGGAAACTAATGCAAATGATTCCTGCTCAAAGAAAGCAGATCATCCATTTCATCACAGATTGAAAGTATTCTACATATTTTGTATATAAAGTAGGTCTTCTCATGCAAGTCTATTTCTGTCTTAAAAAAAATAAACTAAAAAAACATAGTGTTCTTTTGACAAGAAAGTAATTGTAAAACTATCTTCTGTACCCGTTGAAAGGATACCGAAGCATCTTGTAGTATGAAAACCTGAGCCGCCAGGAACACTCACCTTCTTGAGCTTCTCTATCATTTCCTCAATGAGAATGTCTCCATTCTGAGAAACTTTGCTTTCCATCTGAGTCAACCACTCACAGAGCTCCTTGTTCTTTTCGCTGAAGACTGCCCATTCATTCAGTCTTTCACCTACGTGCTGCCGCCTTAAGGAGACCTGGAAAGTAGGAGAACATGCACAAGGATAATGACAGGTGACCTCACACCCCCAGGATAATAGTGTTAACCTGATGCTGGCTAGACTCAAATGAGCAACGGTTGCGCATCCCTTGAGACCACTGCTGCCTGAAATACAGAACTGGTCATCCATTTTTTGTATGCTATGAATAATGCTGTTACAAACCTTCAGTTACAAGTGTTTGTGTGGACATGTTTTCATTTCTCTTAAGATATATACCTAGGAGGATAGCCGCTGGGTCGTGTGGTAACACCACGCTTTCCAAAGTAGCTGTAGCATCTTATATTTTCACTAGCAGTACAGTTCAAATTTTTTCACCCTTATCTACACTTGTTATTAGCTGTCTTTTTGATTATAGCCATGCTAATGAGAATGCAGTAATATCTTACTGTGGTTTTGATTTGCACTTTCCTAATGACTCATGATGTTGACAAACTTCACTTATGTTTCTAGGCCATTTGTATGAGGTATGCTTAAGATACATGGTAAATGTTTACAGTAAAAACATTATTATAGCCAGGCATGGTGTCACGCGCCCTTAATTCCAGCACTCGGGAGACTGAGGCAGGAGGATCATTGTGAGTGCGAGACCAACCTGGGCTACAAAACGAGCTCAAGGCCAGCCTGAACTGCATAGTGAGACCCTGTCTCAAACGGACACAAAAAAAATTATTATAGTAAGACACACTTCCATTAATCCCCCTCAAAGTAGTCCTTACTTCAAATATATGTACCCCATTATTTTTGTCACTTTTTGAAGCAGTTCTGGAAGTGTTCTTTCATGTCTTCACATGATGTGATCAAAAGTATGGCAAATGCTGCTGTTGTGTGCCACTCAACAGAAAAGCAGGCTTGTAAGAAAATTATGGTGTGTCCTCATCCACCTCTCTACTGCATGTGGCACCATACAACTTTTATCTTTTCCCCAAAATCAATGACTTTGGAAAGATAAATGTTTTACATCAATTCGAAGCATCGAGGCAGTCACAAGAGCACGACTAAAGACACTCAGGAAAGAAGACTTCAAGAACTACTTCAGAAAGTGGGAAGAATGATGGAATAGGTTGTTCAAGTGAGGGGAGTATTCTGAAGGGATTAATGTCAATGTGATTTTTGCCATAAGTTTTTTAAAAATTAAAATATGCTTCTTTCTTTTTTTTTTTTTTGTACCGGGGATCAAACTCATGACCTCATGCTTACCAGGCAAGCACTTGAGCCACTGAGCTAAATCCTTGGCCTTCATTGTATTTTTTTAATCATACCTCATATATCTTCTTTGTAGAATCTACCAAGCTAATCCCTTTCCTTCTTTAAAAGTTGAGTTTTTCTTTATTACTGAGTTTGAAGCATGCTTTATACATCACAGACAGTGGGCTTGCTTCTTTATATCTAGGTCTACAAAATAATTTCTAGGAATCTAAGATTCTGATTTCATAATACTCGTGTTTATGTAGTGATGGTGGAGTTAACTACACATTAGCAAACACAAAACGATGAGTTGTAAGACTTGAAGATGGCCTTCCACAGTGATCTAGTAGTGCTACCTTCCATTGTTGGTTCCATCGCATTAACACATACCTCTAGATTTCCTGTCTTGTCTCAACATTTTATAATGAAAAATTTCAAAACAAATAAAAATCTAAAGAATTATATGCCAAACAACAAGGACATATGCCCTAGACTCTAAAATTATTAATATTTTGTCACATTTTGCTTTAAAACACACATTCCTAAATCTATCAACTTGTTTATTTTTTGTTTACTTTAAATGAATCTGCTTGTTTTTAGATGAAAATGGAAATATTTTAAAGGTGCTATATACTTCCTGGCTATAAATTCTGTTTAGGGTTGGTTTTGTTAATAATTAGACAGATAATATTTACAGCCCCATACAATCCTAAATGTTCATGATTCTATATCTGAGAAAACATTTTAGAATTAGCCATGTTCCTGGCTATCTTTCCGATGATCAGTTTTAGAAATTTGAGCTGTCCATATAGTGAGCCTCATGATCTACCAGAGTTTGTGAAATTTCACCATTAAAAATTCATACTTTTCAGATAATTATAATCATTTAAAATAAAAAAATTACTGAGTTAGGTGTCACTGATGAGTCCATTAAGTATTTTCCCATTAATATAATCTGGTTTACCATGAAATTTTCGTTGAGGCAAAATAATACAAAACAGTCAAAGGGCAGTAAACTCACCTGGGGTTAGAGACTGATGGGAATAGAGAAACTTAACAAAATATAGGTTTAAAAGTTCTGTAAATACATTTCACCTACTGTAAACTCCCCAGGAGGGTGCTGGAGAACAGGATGGTTTACACCCCTTGCCTCTTGACTCAGAGTAGAGTGACACTAATTTGCTGGAATGCTAAGATTGTGAACTTTTTGGTATGTGACTTTTTGGTTTTAATCATATAGCACCAGCATCAGGACTTTGGCTATAGTTAAAATTCTAGCTCAATTGGCACTGTAAGAGGAAACTATATTTTCATATTGGCAACAGTTTTCTAAGAACAGGTTAGAAACACCTGCCTTTAGACTTAGGATGAATTTCTCTGGTGCTGAGCAGTTTCCCCCAAATGTTGACCAGAACCCAAGAATCAATGCTAGGGCCACTCTCACCGATATTTGCAGGGAGGAGGACTACATAATACTGTCTATTGCTTTGAGAGGTACACATTATTATCCCTACTCTAGAGCCAACGAGAGAGACAAATTTGAGGCACCTGTTTATAGCCAGCAAAAATGGGCCTGGCAAAGCTCAAGTCTTTGATACAAATTGCAATATAACATTTTGATAAAATATCATGATATAGTTGAGACTTAAGTCAATCTCTGTCACTTAGTGATGACAGGACCAAGGCGAGGTTACTCATCTTCTTTAAGTCTTAACCTCTTTGTTTGCAAATTAATCTTAATTTCTTTCCAAAACTCATTACTCAGATGTTTATTGTGTTTAATAAACAATGTTCATCCATGTCCAAGCCTTGCCCTATATACTAGGACACAACAGGCTGATAGTACGACACGAACAAGAAAAGCATCGAGGAAAGGGATTGGTCCACGTTGAAGATGTGACAGTGCTGCTGTTGTTCGTTAGTATGACTATTACACATCATTTTTTCCTCCTTTGCGCTCATGTATTCAGCATCTCCCATAAGCAACTTGAAAATGTATTTCTATTTCTTATCACTCACCATGAAATTTTGCTTTCATTTGCTTACAGTTCAGCTATAACCAAAAGAAGAAAAGGTAGGCTATAAGCTCTGGGTGCAAACCCAGACCACAAGTTCTTAAAAAAAAAATTCCTCAGGAAGATGTATCATTTGTTTTTGTTTATACATCTAATATTTAAGCTACATACATACATAACTAGCTCTTTCTTTAGATTCAGTCAAAACCCTCAAATTACTTATCAGGCTCCAAACATATTTACATTTTCTTATGGGCGCAAATCTGCTGCACAGCCTGCAAAGTCTGAGACAGCTGCACAGGAAGTATGTCCTTTCATACTTCAAGTATTTTTACCGTGACACTTTGAAAAACAACCCCAAACGACAAGTAATTACCGAGATGTTATATGTTTATATTTCAAAGAGAATTATACACAGTTTGATAAAGCAAAACAAATAAAAGCAAACATAACCCTTGGCTGTACCCAGGCAAAACAAGTCACATAAGGACTCTATTAGAAAACAGGATCCTTTGATGTATTTATTCTTTCTCTGCGACAAGTACTTACAGCCCACCAGCCTTGTTCTCACTGTGGTCCCAGAAAATTCTTACCAACTGCTTTGGGAGAAGGAGAATGGGCTACTTGCTCCTTAGCAGGATAACACTGTGTTCAACTAAGGTTTTTGACTTTTACAGTGAGACATGGGCACAGTTCACTTCCTGCTGTGGTTTCACACTCGATACAAGTCCACCGGAAACAGCTCAAGAGCTAGACACTTTTCTATATGCCTCCTTAAGAATTATATCTTGGTACCTCAGCCAAACCCATGGCTAAACTCTCACTGGTTTAAATAATTTAATATACACTGAATAGTATGAGATGAGTGTGCTTTAGCTTCTTTCTTTAGGACACCTGAATTTTTATAGAAAGATTCTAGAAACACTATATAGTCCATCAGCTTCTTCTACATGTTTAGTCTATTCATAAGTGCAAGGTATTAATTCTTCACAGAGTATTATAATCAATAGTAACTTCCAAAATGTGCTCTCATACAGAGCATTGCCTGCATGTATCTAATTTTACTGGGCAATTTTATAATGTATGTTTAAGAATCAGTAATAAGAATACTTTCATGGCACTGTTACACAACAACAGTTTATCTGATTAAAAAGTATTTAATAACCATAATCTTCTTAACATTCAAAATACTAAAAATATCATCACTATTTTATCCTTAGAGAAACATAAGTATAAAGACAAGTAGTGCTAAGCTTTTCTCAAAATTAAGAAAGCTGGTTGCATAGTTCACATGGGTAAGCAAACAACGTTATGATGATTTGCCACTGTTGGTACCCACTAAATATCTTCCACTGGTGTATCATAGTAAGATCTTTCCTCTATAAAATTATAAAATAACTGACTACAGGTTTTCTTTTCATTGTATGTTATGTACGCCTATTCAATGCTTTTCTTTGTCTAGGAAGCCTTTTCACTGCCTATTTCCCTTTCAATGTTTCCTTTTCAAGTTTGCCTTGGGAAATTTGTTTCCCATGTGAACAGACAAAAAGAGAGGAATAAACCCTATGAAATTCTCTTTGTATACTAAATTATCTGAAATCTAAAAACAACAGTTGGTAAAGAACAAGAGCTACACAAATTGACAAATTAGTCAAAATATTGCAAAAATTAATGGCAACTCATTCAAATATTGTTACAAGGATTTTGTTTTTAAGCCATTCCCCCAAAGAATTATCTTTGTTTCAGTAACTTTAGAATACTCGAAGTCTGATATAGGATCTCCTCTAAGGCATTGTGCATACAGAATAATAAATAATTTAATTTAATAAATAAATTAATAATTTAATGAATAAATTAAGTATGGCTAACAATGTTGTACACTTGTGAATAGCTAGGAAAAACATGTGGTAAGTCTAGAAGAACAATAATTTTTCCATGTACAAAACCACTTAGTTAAAACTTCAAATCAAACAATGTTTCTTCGTATGTTTATTGAAAACACCACCAATATCTACTTAGCAAAAAACACACCTGTGAGATACAGCATTTTGTTTCCTCTTAAAAATATTATGCCAGCCCGTGAAAGAGAAAGGAAGAGAATCCAGTGTGGAGGCATCCAAAGTATAATGTTAAGATACGGGTGTCTTAATCTGAAATACCCTGGCGAAAACCCCAAGGTTCTTTCTTTGTCCACGAAGGAAGTATGAGTTATGGGGTGCATCTAGATGTGGGTCAAACCATTTGACACAAAAAGTCAGTCACCTCCCCGTTTTCCATCCTGATGAGTGTTTCCAGGTTTGGAACTTATCTTACCTGGTGGCATAGTTCTTCCCACTGCCTCTGCAGAAGTTCTATGCGTTCATTAAGGATGGCGACATCATCGGCACTGACGTAGGTAGCGAGGGTGCCCCTCAGCAATGTCAGCTCTGCCAAGTCATCTGTCCAGCTCCCAACTGCATTTTCTAATTCCTACATTCAAATTAAAAAAAAAATCCTGAATCTCCATGCACATAAACTGTCAAAAATTTCACAATTCCTTTTCCATTCCATTCTATTTGAACACCTAACTTGTTGTCTGCTTTATCTGCTTCCTATCTAATTGATAAATGCCAAAGTCTTCTAATAAAATTAGTAGGGCTGCTTGCAGACTCTCCCTACCATTTATTTATAATCTCACTGATTTTTCTTTATGGTTTTTCCTGAACTAAAATTTCATTGCTACATTGATCCTCTTTACTTTATGTTTTATTTTTTTGTGGCACCAGGGATTGACCTCACGACCTTGCGCTTGCCAGGCAGGCACTTAGGCCATTGAACCAAATCCCCAGCCCTTGTCTTTTTGAGACAAGGTCTCACTATGCTGTTCAGGCTGGCCTTGAGCTCATTTTGTAGCCCAGGCTGGTCTCGAACTCACAATGATCCTCCTGTCTCAGCCTCCGGAGTGTTGGGATTACAGGCATGAGCCACGACGCCTGGCTGATCCTCTTTACTTTAAACATATCCTTCAGCCTATTCTTTTCTTTTTGTTTAGTTACTAATCACAGTAATGAATATTTTAAAGAAAAATCTCCTACACTTAACTTTCATTTTCAAATACTTAGTTGCTACATTTGGTGACATATACATATAATGTATAGTAGAGATTTAGTACTGCTTCTATTAAAGTTAAAATAATTGACTGAATACATCTGTTGCACTATCAGAGATTTAAAATACTGAAAAAAGATTTTGTATGGGGAATGATTTAAGAAAAAGAAAACCCTTAACAATATTCAAATGAGTCAACATTAGTTTTTACAATGTTTTGACCAGTTTTGCAATTTGTGCAACTCTTATTCTCTGCCAACTGTTGTTTTTGGATTCCAGCTAATTTAGTGTATGAATAGAGAATTTTGCAGGGTTTATTCCACCTCCTTTTGTCTCTTCACACAGGAGACAAATTTCTAAAGGCAAAAGTAATTAACTGTACTGTTTGCGGCTAACTTTCCGGGCAATTTAGGCAAACAAGGCTTTAGCCTGAATTTCCTAGGTAATTACTTTGTTTTGCTGATAAGGGTGGTTTGGGGAAGAGTGGCAGAGCCCTAGATGGAAATGCCTTCTTTTAATCTACAAACTAAAAAACAGGGTAATTGTTAAGTATTCTGGGACATGAAAAATGAGGTCCCACAGTTATAGTATCTGGCTAAAAGACCAAACCATCCAGGTGGATTAAATATGCAACATTTTTGTTTAGACTTTTAGAAATATTAAATTGTTATACAATGCAGAGATTTTTTTATTATCATACTAAATTCTATCTCCCAGCTCAAACATCAATTTTGATGTATGGATTCAAAAGGATACAAAAATTGATTGGTTCAGACTGTCTACTAGGTAAGTGGGCAAGGTTAAAATATAGACTTTAGATTCAGGCAACACTGACAATTGCTAACTCTGAAAAGAGTTAAACTCTTAAACTATTAAACTTCTAGAAGCTCTAGTTTTCTCCTCTGCAAAGAAGCATAACAGTCCCCATGAGCTTGTGTGAATGACACCCACTGAAATATAGTTTGGTATAGTTACTGGCACAAAGGGGGAGACTAATAAATCCCCCTTCCTGCTTTTCAGAATATTTTTCTAATGTTTTCATCTAAATTTCCATTCATAGACTAATATAAACTTTTTAACCTTCACAACCCTCACGTACTCCTTAACACAATAAAATTTCACTCACCATCCATGATATATTGTATATCTTTTTTAAAGTTTTTTTAACTCTGCTTTTTTTTTCAAGTTTCAAAGATTATCTTTGAATTTTAGTATTGAAGGAAAAATTCTTATATCTATACTTTTCATGATGTCTAGACTTTTGCTAACAATGTGTCTCTTTTAAATACTTATAACTTCTTAGTCAAAGTGAAGCAGGGACCTTCTGGTTAGAATCCAGGTCATCTAAGTAGAGAGAACATTTTAACCAGAGTTAACCCTATAGTAGTAACTTGCAGATGATTAGGGACTACGAAGATTGACAATTTGAAAGAAAACCATTTATAAAGGTACTTTGCTCACCTGACTGCTGGTCAAGTCTCTACTTGGCTTACACAGGTGTGAACACAATAAATCCTACAGTTATTAAATCAAGTTGGGCATTCTGACCTCAGAATGCAGGGAGTGGTCAGTATTAGCACTGATTTGCTTCCAAGTATGCTTTGACATATTGATTATAATCTTTAAGTAGCTAGAGTCTTGAGTAATTTAAGGATTTGGTGACACCATGTGTTAACTGAGATCAGCTATTTTTCCTGCTATCTTTGCAGATACGGTTGAAGGGCAGGGCATGTTTCTCCAAGGGCCACTAGTTACAGATCCTCCAGACTGCCAATTCTTATTCTTCTTCGTAAATGGGACTCTTCTGATAGAATAACTCCCAGTGTGCATGCTTTTATTTCTCTTGACTCGGCTTTTAAATATCTTTTATGTTGTGTTTTAAATTTTCATTTACTTCCTATGGGTGATCCATAAACTAGACTACAGCTTTATCAACTGTAATGAGTCAGGAAAGCAAGTTTCACCCAAAAGCTGTCTGCTGTAATGTAATCCCTAGGATCCTGTGTCTTAACAGTAGACAGCCACAGAGGTATGCTGGATTATGCTTTCATAGGCATTGTCCCAGCAGAGGCTCATGGACAGGTGATGAGGACACCTCCCCCTGTTCCTTACCTTGCACCGCATTTGCTCTGCATGGAGTTCCTCATGGTGATCTGGTAGAGGCTGAGAAAGCTTCCTTTTGAAACTTTTTAGCTTTTCCAGAGAACCAGCTACTCCTTTCTCACATTTTTCCCAGTCCTACAATGAAGGAGAAAAAAAACTGCATGGATCTCTCTCTTTCTCTGTCTCTCTGTCTCTCTCTCTTCCTCCCTTCCCTTTCCTCTCCCTCCCTTCTTTCCTTCTCTTCTTCCTTCCTTCCTTCCTTCCTTCCTTCCTTCCTTCCTTCCTTCCTTCCTTCCCGCCTTCCTTCCTTTCTTCATTTTGGCAGAAAATGGAGAAAAACAAAAACAAAAGAAATACTTTTAAAAACATAAGAATAAAATACTCTTTTTAATAGCCCAAGAAAGAATTAAAGTTACATCGATGAATATTAGGATGTGTCCACACCCACTGATAGAGTGGGCAGCATGCTTGGGACATAGGAAGAGTTGAGTTCAAATTGAACTCTATTACTGTTTAACTGTGTGGCTTTAATAAGCATACAATCCTCTATATCTCAGAGTTTTCTCTATGAAGATGGAAAAAATACCAACTCTATAATTACTGGATGATCAAAATAAGCAGTGCACCAAGCACAATGCCCAGAGAATCATGGCTACTCAAAAATGTTATCAGAATCCAAATTTATGTGCAGAGGTGGGAGTATCAGCTTAGTACTTTGCCTCTTCCCTAGCCTCACCCATAAATACACTCAGTGTCTACACTCTCCCACAAATGCTACAGGGAAATGAGCAGGGACAATATAGACTCTCTTTCAAGATGAAAATACACACAAGTAAGTGAAAGGAATTGGCCTGTAAAAATGTAACTCTGACTGTGATTCAACTTAATATATAAGCAACATGAACCCATAGGTCTGAGTTATCAAAGGAGCGGGAACACTCAAGGGTGCCGCTCAAAGGCTTTGACAGCCTTTGTCTTGTCAGTGCTAAGGCTTAGTGAAGGGTTAAGTGTCTAGCACCGAAAACTCATCCCAAAAAGAAGTGGAAGCAGAGATCTAACGTGCAATTAAGAAGTACATGCATCTAGTATGCACAGTGGGGCTAAGTGCTCTTGAGATGCAGCAGGGTGAGCAGCAGGGAGTGGCCTCACAGGATGTGGGCGTCTGCACTTGCTTACAAGCAAAGAGCACACCTCCTGCGGTTCTGCTTGGAAAGGTTACACTTCAAACTGGTCACACTGGTTACCTCTGGGGAAGGGAATATAGTGTGGATGGCAGTATAAGGGAAAGTTCACTTTTTACTCTGTGTACCCCATTGATTACCTGAAGTTATTCCTGTGATGCATTGTGTTTCTTTTGAAATTAAAAAGAAAAAGAAAATGAAAATGAAAGGAACCATAACAGAGATTGGTTCTTTATAGCATCTCTATAAATTAACTCGTGTCTGGTATGTTGCTGGCATTGAAAATTACATTCAACTAAACAAGCCTCCCCCATTTTTTTTTGATACTGCCTGTTTTGTCATACTGTCCATTTCTGGTCTCCACATCCCCAGGCATCCTCTACACATGATAAATTACTGAGTTGCGAAGAAAGACAACTAGAAGGACAGCTCGAATCATTGAGTGGCTAACACAGTGTCAAATCATGCTGCATTTTCCTTCACAGTCTCGTCATTACTGACTTTTCCCGTCTGTAGTCTTCCTACTTTCTCTCCTGAGGTCTTATCTTTAGTGCAGTAACCCACCAGTGCTATTATCACAGCCACCTTTTGTAAGATCCCTCTACTCGAAATGGCCTTTGTTTTCTAACTGAACTGAGAATTTGGCCCCAAATTCTCATTTCTCTTTAAACCTCCTTTGCAGAATTTCCTAGAGTGCAAGATCGCATCCCCTCTTCTTAATGAACAGAAGCAAATAAACAAAAAAAAAGCCCCCAAACCAAAAGGCAACACCTTTTTTTCTGTCATTTGCGGACTTGTTCCCATTCCCTTTTATTGTATGATATCTCTGTCTTCCTAAGCTACATTTAGTTCACCAGTGCTCAGCATAATGAGGTAGACAAAAAGATCCTTTTTCTGATTAAACCGTACAACGTTCTCAATTAAGTCAGCACATGTCCTGAAATCTATCAAGATGTAGTCAAGAACTGTTCATTGATCTAATACAGATAAGGTCTGCTACTTATTTTTTATGACAAAATTAAGAGATGTTAATGAAACGGATCAAGATATGGAATAATAATGATGATTTTTGGCATATGTACTCAGAGGATTAGATTAGGAGCTAAAAAATAGATAAGGATTATAGCTGTGGAGAAAGGACACAATACAGTGAGGCTATATAAACGTTAAAATTTAGCTTCATACTTTCTTAGGCAAACAAGATATTCTAAATAAAATAAACTTTAACAAGAGAGGGCTAGGGGTTTCCTTTTCCAAAGATAACTCAGATTATGAAGCTATAACCAAGTCTTTTTACCGCATGAATCATAAGGAAATAGCTCTATGTCATGGTCTGCAAACATCTATCAAAGCTGATGTTTTATACACGAACAGACAGAGAAACAAGACAAAAATTGCAGTGACTCAGACATCACGCCTTATTAAGTCTTGGGAATATCTCCAAAAAACACATCACAAAGAAAAATATATGATTAACACGTTTGCCACAGAGTAAGTTACAACATTTTAAATCCTTTCCTGACAGAAAGAGAAGAAAAAAACCCATCAGGCATATTATATTACTGGTGAACTGTGCTGTATGCAAGTAATAGTGCTTTCTGGATGTTTAGTGGCATTTTTAAGTGTTTTCTACCTGGAAGATAGAATATTATTAAATTAAATTCAGTACCATGAACCCAATGGATATGTATACTTTAAGCAACAAAAAGCAAAATGTGTTTCATTAACTTTAGTTATGTATTACCTTTGATCCAAACAAGAGACAAACCACAATCAATAGATAATCTCTTTCAAGCATTGATTTTGAATGTATATAAAAACTTACCATTTATTGTGTTCACTTTTAAAAATAACGGTAACTTCAACCAAGATAATCACTACCAATTATTTAGTATTCACTACGTGTCAGTCATCCCACAATACATAAGGGAAGTGGAATTATACCCACTCCACAGATGGGAACACTGACATTGAAATAGGCTACATTTACCAGGTTACATAGACTTTTTTTCCTTTTTTCTCTATTTTTCTTTGCAGTACTGCTGATTGAACCCAGGGCTTCATGCTTATTCAGCAAGCACTCCACCATCAAGTTACATCCCCAGCCCACTATGTTAATTTGGGCTTACCTGAACTTAGGGCTCTCTGCCCTTTTTAAACTGCCCATTTACTTATGCATTATGCATGGAATTGGCGAATGAGGGAGAAAGGCTCCTTACGGGAGATGTGGATAAATCTAAATTTCCTTAAACTTACAGAGTAATGATCATGCAATCTATATCCAACTAAGGGTTTTTTATAAGTTCTGGAAATTTTATCACACAGCAACCTGTTTGGATAAAAAGATGCCAATTGAGAGTATCTTTTTAAGCTGGATTTTCCCTGCTATAAAATACAAGATAGCAATCTTGAAAACCATTTTAGAGTCTTAGGTTAAGGAGTGGAATTTACTCTTTGAATTTCTGTCTTGCTTTATAAAGTCATCGCATGGCTAAGGCTTAGCACAGGCCATTAATCAGAATTCATAGCTTGGATAGTCTGATTAGAGTTTAAATTACTTTGCTGGAGAATTTTCCAAAAAGATGAAGTGCTGAAAATTGGGAAACTTTGCCAGTCATGCAAGATAGGACAAGGTCTAATAAAACACACAAGATCAAAATAGTACAGAGTATTACTCAGTGATCTTGCATGATTTGATTTGCAGAAAAACAATGGGAGGAAATAGTACGACTATTAAGAAGCCCTGTTAACTGAACTTACTTTCAACAAGAAGGCCAGTTTTTTCTTTTGCTCCTCCAGATGCAGGCTGGCAGATTTCCATTTCTCTTGGATTTCCGTGAGTTCTGCCTGCAAGGCAGCCTCAGCTGCACTGTCCGCCGAGAGCAGGAGCTGCTTGCCAGCCTCCACGGTCAGAATGTAGCTGCCTTGCTGTCGCAGGAACACTTTTTCTTTGAACTGAAAGGAACCAGCTTTTTAATTTTTCACCTTTTCTTTGCCATTTCCCTGTTAGTATTTTTTAAGTGACCCTACATGTTAGTGTGCACAGCATGTCCTCATTCATCCAGGAGGCATTTCCTGAGCTGAGACTTTGTGTAGGAATGAGCTATGTGTAATTAAAGGAGGGTGCACCAGGAAGACTCTTCCTTTCTGCTCTCAAGTTAAATACAACCATGCTGCAATATGGAATCTGCTCTATAAAACAGATGGCTGGGGAATACAGAGGAACACATGACCCAGCATGGGGTGGGGGGCACAGGGATGCTTCCTCAAAGTGGGACAGCCTGGCTGAAAGTCATGTGAATGCAACCTGATCAAGATGTGATGAGCAAGAACGGGGTGGAGGAAAGGACACCTTCCCACAGGGAATTAGGGTGGGCACATTCACTCCACAAAACAAGCATGAAGAATTCAGGAAATAGGATATAGTTTCCAGGGGCTGGAATATGGGATGCATAGAGGAGAGTGACTGAAAATGAGGCAAGACCACATTTTGCATGAAAATTTTGGGTTTTATAGTGAAAACAATTGAAATTCATGGAAGAATATTAAACAAAGAAATGATGTGTTGAGATTGAAGTTTTAGGAAAAGCAGACAGCAGTGGGGTAGAAAGGGGAATGGAAGAAGTGCGTGTGTTGGGTATGTTAAGACAGATTTGGAAGGTACTGTCTATCCAGGCAAGAAATCATGAGTTCCTCATGTAATGCTTTGGCCACAGGGAAGGAGACTTGAAGCAGATTAGTTATGGGGAGAGGCAAAGAAAGATACAGTTCTATAGTGACTCTGGGATTCTGGACCAAAGGACCAGATAGCTAGTGATAATATTTCCTTGGACTGGAGGCACAGAAAATGGAGTGTTTGGTATAGAGACCACAGCCTCTGTTAGGATGCACAGGATTCTTTACATCCACAACATGCATAAATACAAATCTAAAAGGGGGTTGGACAGAGGAGTTGAACCGTGTAACTGTGACCAGATAACTGTGACCAGAAAAACCAATTTGCCTCTTCTCTGCTGGTAGCAGATAATTGAGGCCACGTCTGTAGATGAGTTTTCCCAGACAAGGCTGGAGGAGAAAAGAATCCAAGAACAATAATTTTTCAAGGAGGTGGAGCCTACAGAATACCCTGGCAGAGACTGATGAGAGCAATAGGAGGTATCTGTCTCAGACGCTGGAGCCCCAATTTCCAGGCTGGTAAAAGTAAGAGTTGAAGAGCTCAAGGACTAAGTATTTTACTTTCTCTAGAGGGCTTAAATTACATGTTAAATTGCTCATGAGTTAAATACCCATAATCAACACAAAGTTATCTTTCTCTTATCCATTCCCTTTTCATTCCATGCTGGGCTGGAAGAAACTGCCGTGGGCCTTGGTGTGTGAAGTGATGGAGTCTTTGGAAAAGATTGGGTTTTACTCTAATCCCTCCATTTAATACAGGCTTTGCAATGCAGTCGCTTTAACATATTTGGTTGACATTGGATAACAATGTTATTCCTAATTTCAATGTCACTACAGAGTCCTTTGGAAGAACTTAAACTGAGGTCAAGTGTGTGGTGAAAGTGTAGAAGAGGTTTCAGAACAGTGTGTTCTCTTACCTGCACTTCATCAAAGAGGGTCCTCACTTGTTGCAATGGTACAGGGATACTTCCAAGACCAGTCATGGGTAGATAGGACACTTCCACCAGCCATTTACGCAGCTTTTCTGCCATCTCTCTATAGCGCTGCCACTGCCGAATCTGGCTGTCGATGATCCCTCGCCTCTGCTGGGCCCTGCGAATCACTCCCTGCCACTGATTGCTAAGGAGGGTCAATTTCAGGTTGAACTCATCCCTGGGGAAGGCATAATTACATGGTGAAAAACTATCATTCTCGATGTAGTAACATAATCAGCTAATGTGTACATTTTTGATGACTGTAAGCCCTACCTAACAAATGATCTAAGGCAGATGATGTCAAACACTATGCCAGGATCTGCTACTGGGTCTACTGCAAGTAATTTTAAAAATTAAACTACCATTTGTTTGCAAATGGTGAGTGTTTACATGTCTCAGTGTAGGTTGGAAGCAAATCTCTGATATGGTCATTGTCATTGACCCTCTTCCTGAGTGCATGAGAGGTAGGTCGAGAGCAGTGGGAAGAGTTCCAAAGCCCAAGCACAACTTAGCATTTCTGTGATAGCATCTCATGTGCCCTATGACACAAAAACACATTGGACAAAGCGTATTTATAAATGCTACCTTCAACTAGAATCAAAGGCACTTTGGATGGACAAAATTGTTATGTCAGCAAGAATTATAAGACACTTAAACCATACGAGTTATTGTAAAAAGATTTTTAAAAACTGTAATTTGTAAATGCTCGTGGTATTCTCTAAAAATCAATACCTCTAATGTTTTAGCAAATTATTCCACATATTAAGCTAACTTGTCCGTTCTCCATTTTAAGCCAATTTCGCTTTGTTCTTGGGAAACTGAAAACAGTCTAGTCATCTTGGTCTGTATAAACATCATTTATATATTTAAAGATAGTGACTCTTACTTGAGCATTCTCAATGTCGGGCAAAAAAAAAAACCTTAGGATTCTTGAATATCTTCCTCCTACCTCTATATTTTCTACTTTAAAAATATTTGTAATAATTTACTTTTAG
>RJWT010003614.1:0-15100 GCA_004365215.1 Cuniculus paca | reverse complement strand
TTGCCTTCTTTATTGTATTTGTTTTTACTTTCTCAGATATATTCTCTCTTTTGGGGGTAGTATCAAATTGAATTGGATTTATTTTCCTGGACTTCTATATTATTGACACTTCTTATTATCTTGGGCCACTGTAAACTTTGACTTTATAACCAGATGTGCTCTTAGTTCCAAAAACCTATTTACAGTTCAAGCAAATGATGCATACATGGTGAAAGCTAACAATGCCAATATTAAAAATAAAATATACTGTTAAATCCTAGCAAAAATTTCCTATCCTCTTTCATTTTAAAATTAGGCCAATGAATTAGATTCCCAGTACCAAAAAGAAAGAAAGAAAGAAAGAAAGAAAGAAAGAAAGAAAGAAAGAAAGAAAGAAAATTAGATTACTAAGATAATTACTTGCATTTTAATGACTTCTGTTTTGGAAAGGAAAGTCTTATCTATCAGTCAACTATTTATCTATCTATCATCTATCTCTCTTCAGTAACACCTTGGTTCACGAACTGTTCACAAATGGAAGTGTTCAGCAAAAATTTGCTTCCATTTGCAAACCTCACATTGGGTGATGAACACAATCGTGTCCGTATTTTCCTGAATCGTGGAACGATTCTGAGGTTCCACTGTATATTCCAAATGTGCATTTGTTTCATGATACGTCCATAAAAGGTATAAGCATCTGTCAACTCAGACATGTAGAACTCCTGGACTCAAGACTATCCCAGAGCATGTTACTTTTTTTACAACAGGTCATCATCCAAGATCTCTTGAATGCCCTGTCCTCACAGTGTACAACCAGGCTGTTTCTATCTACCTGCCAATATAAGAAACTACTAACCCATGATATCTCAGTGCTGAGAGTGATGCTTTAAAAAAGAAAACTCACAAAGTAGCTTTTAGAATGCAAATGCATTTCTCATTTGGAACCCTCCTAATGTAAACAGGCTGCAATCTGATTTTTCTTCTTTTCTTTTTCCTGTGCAAATTTCAAAATTCTTTATCCTCAGATCCAACTCTCTCATCTTCATCTCTTTCTCCTAAATGTTAGCATTTAAAATTTAATAGATGTTGGTTTATAAAGGAATTTTAAATTTTTACTTTACTTAATTACTTGATTGTTTATAATATTGTTATAGAGTTGGCCAAAGAATGATAAGCAAAAGATAAAAGTTAATTGCACTTGAATTTGTTTTATTCTGAAGGTCTTAAATTATCAGTAAAGCTCACATTTAAGTTTGGCTTGCATAGAATAGAATAAATACAATAACACATTTTGTTGTTCCAATCTTAACCATGCAAATCTTTCATGTACTTCCAAAGAAATATCCACTTAAAACTGAAATGACTTCCAAAATATTAAAAACAAAACTCTCAATAAAAATGATTTATTTTCTATTTTTTTTTTAAAAAGACAATAAGGTAATCATAACTACTGGTCCTACATATGAGAAAGATGTACATATGTAATAAAATGAATGAAGTTAATTCCCCAAATAGCGTCATGGAAAATAGATGAGTTTAAGCAAATATTATTTTTAGGAAATGCAAATATAGTATAAAATTGCCAGTTCATATGCTATAAATCTGAAGAAAAGCTAGATTTTTACCTCTGAGTTTATTTACTGCTTAAATGAAGAGCAAGAAAGATTTTAGGGTGACTACATAAATCATTTTTAAACATGGAACATAAGGAAAATGGCTGGCATAATTGACTACCAGTGTTGACTACAACCAGACACAGGAGTGCAAACCCTAATTCTGCTGCTATTTACTTAGGTGACCTTGATTAAATCAGTTCACATTTGTAGGTCTCAGGTTTTTCATCTCTAAGTAAGAGAGATGGACTAGTGATATCTAGGTTTCTTTTAGGAACAAAATTTCTGTAATTGTTATAAGAATATTAGAAACATCTGTTTACAAACCATTGATACAATTCATTCTGACCTATTCATTAATTCCAGTCCCTACAGATGAGTAGTGAAGGTTGGCTAGGTGATTTCCAATTACTCCATGTTCTTCATATCACATAATAGCAGTTCTCTGAAAGGATTCAATACACACTCATTTCAGAGTTTCAGACAAGCTTTCCTCCAATTACTGAGGCTCCATGATAGTACAATTGCCTTAGGAAGATTGGATATATGCCCTCTAATCTGCTCATTAAAAAGAAAATGACTAATTTACTGGAACCTTTCTTCATAATAATTTATCAAAGATCCTACCTGTCATCAACTTGACCTTGTTCTAGAAGACGTTGCCCATCAATAATGATTGAATGCAAAATCTGCTGATGACTGAACATTTCGGCTTGAAACAACTATAATTTTAAAAGAGAAGAATACACTTTATAGCTCCTAGTTTTAGCGATCAATTCTCTGTGTGACTTTCCAAATATTCTGGTTTTGTCAAGGGTATAAAAAGTATCTCCAGTTAAAACAAAGTATGTGTGAAATTCTGTAGTGTAGGAATAATTTATCTTTAAATCATCAATTAAGACAGGTTTGAAGATAAAGTTTATCTTTTGGTTTACTAAAACTAAATGACTAAAAGTAAACAGATTTTCTTCTTTTTTTCTAAAAAGCATATAGTAAGGCAAATTAATATGCAATTTGTGTTCTGGTCTTTTTGAACTCACAGTTTTTCATTTTATTTAATAAAATTATTTCATTAATAAAACAATAGAAAGGGCTTTCAAATTAATGTTATTATTTTGTTAAACAGCTTATTGAGATATAATTAAGCACACACATTTAAATGTCTAATTTGATGACATTTATTATATTTCAGATTTGTACAAATAATACTACAATCAATTTAAAACATTTTCATCCCCTCGAAAAGAAGTGCCATACTCATCAGCCATTATTTTCCATTTCCTCCCAACTTCTAGCCCTAAGAGACCCTTAATTTACTTCATGTTTCTATTATGCATTGCTTATTGTGGACATTTTATATAAAAGGAATCATGTAATATGTGGTCTTTTGTGACCAGTTTTTCCACTTGATATAATGTTATCAAGTTTTATCTATTCTACAATATGCATCAGCAGCTTATTCTTTTGTATTGCTCATTTGGCACATTTTATTTATCCAGTCACTACTTGATGGATATTAGCGTTGCTTCCACTTTTTGTCTGTAACTAATAATGTCATTGTGAACAATATATTCATACAAATTTTTGGGTGCTCACATTTTCATTTCTCTTGAGGAAATGCCTAGAAGTGGAATTACCAGACAGTTAGAGTAACTGTCTATTTACTATTTTGAGGAGCTGTCAAACTGTTTTCTAAAGTAGCTTCATCATTTTATATTCTCATCAGCAATATATGTGGGTTCCAGTATCCTATACCCTCACCATTGCTGTCTTTCTCATCATAGCAATACTAGTGTGTGTGAAATGATATCTCATTGTAGTTCTGATCTATGACTTTTATTTCGTCATTTCTTGATTCAGCGAAACTGGATTTTAAAAATATCTTTCACGTGTTTAAATTCTGTATCACTAAAATTTCAGCAAAATGTTTTAAGATTAATTTCAGTTCTTAAGTTTTGATCTTTTTCCTCAGTTGAAGGTAAGTTTTAGACCTCCATGTGCATTTCATAAACATGTAGAGCAACCTAGCTATGCTCATACATAGCAAAATAAGAGACAAAGCGTTGGAAAATTAATTTACTTCTTGTAGACTGTGTTCTCTGTGTTTCTTGAGAAATCATTATAATGTAGTTTGATTGAGAGGTACACTTTGAGACCTGATAGCTTGGTTTCCTTGTATAAAATTCTATTTGCTTTTTTTGTAGTATTGGGATTGAACCTAGAGCCTTTACACTGAGCTGTATCCCCAGGAAGTTTTTCAAAATTTTGAGACAGGGTCTAAGTCACTAAGTTGCCCAGGCTGGGCCTCAGCCTCCCAATGTATTGGGATTGGAGGCATATATCACCATGTTGGCTAAAAATTCATATATGTTTTTAAAAGAACAAATAATTACATTTATGAAAGACTTCGATCAAAGCAGTTTCTGAAGCACTTAGCCTTGGCAGTATTAATGTAGGTCACAGTGCAATTTGAAAATTGTCTAGCCCCCTGCACTCTTTCCACCTTTCCCTCTTACCCAAGCCCTAACAGTAGATGGCTTTTAAGGACAGTTCTGGTACTATGCATTGCAAAGTATTGATGCCTGACACATGCCCATAAATTATGATGGGGCAGGGAACTGGGAATGTTTTTGTAATCAAGATATCAAAATCTCAAGCTTAAGAAAATTGAAATGATATATTCATTTGAGCAGGAGAGGTACAGCATTTTGCTTTTCCCATATGGCATATTTTAGCACCTCCCAAAGACCTGTAACATTTTTGTTACCCTCAGAGCTACCGGCACAACTTACCTCATGTGCTCTCTGCTGTTCCAAAAGATGCTGATAATTGCCTGAAATCTCTACTGCTAACTTTTGCTCCGTTTGTACCAGGAATTCCATCCATGTTTCACATTTTTCCAAGAAAGTCTGATGTTGTAGCAAAAATGACTGCAACTTACTGATAGAATGAAGGGCAAGGGATCACAATTACTTTGTATATTTGTTTATGTCTCTAGCATATAAAATTAGATTAAATATTCTCTGCCTCCCATTCTAATGGAATCACCACAAAATTTTCAGGTGAGGCATGTTAGGTGGCAAAATTAAAAGAAAAAATAGGAAATTGGAAAAAAGTAAAAGTTTAAAATGTTACATTTTTAAGTAATTAAAAATATGCATATTCCTTAAACATTCACAAACTTTTTCTTCTACATATGAGACGTTACCTTGTGATTTATATTTTCCATTTCTAGTTCAACTTTAATTAGTATTAATGGAAAGACCTAGAATTTACAAACACATACAAACAATGAACCTGTACTCTACCGATGTATTAGTGCTATGGTTTGAACGTGTCCACTCCAAAATTTAGGTGTTGAAACTTAATGGCCAATGTCCTAGTATTGAAGAAGAATTTAAAAGATGCGATTGGGCTAATACACTTGTGCACCCCTATAATCCCACCTACTTGGGGGGATGAGGCAGAACGATTACAAGTTTGAGGATAGCCTGGGTAACTTAGCAAGACCTTGTCTCGATACAAAATTTGTGAAAGGACCAGGGATAGATTGGTGATAGAATGTTTGCCGATCATGTCCTGGTTCAGTCTACATTACTGTAAAAAGAGAGAGAGAGCGAGAGAGAGAGAGAGAGAGAGAGGCAGTAAAGTCATGAGAGTTTCCGCTTCATAAATGGAATTAAGGCCCTTATAAAAGAATCTTCATCTTCATGCATCCTCCAGCTCTCTGGCCCTTGGCCTTCTTCCGTATAGGGACCTGGCGGACCCCCTTCCTTCAGGATGCAGCAAGAAAGTATCATCATCGAAGCAGACAGCAGCCCTCACCCAACAACCAAGCCTGCTACTCCTTAATCTTGGGCTTCCCAGACTTCAGAACCACGAGAACACAAGCTTCTTTTTCTTTGTAAGTCACTCCATCAGTAATATTTTGTTATAGCAGCAGAAAACAAATGAAGATAATTGGAAGGACCAAAGCACCTCTTGCTTACCTAAATCTTTCTGTAGTTTGAGAGGAGGTGAGAGACCAGAGACAGTTCAGATTCTGCATCCTCTTGATTTCCTTGTCATTCAGGGGCAACCTGTATCCCAGCTCATTGAGACGGTCTAAATCTGGAGCCATGCTGCTGAATTTTAACATCTGTCCCTATAGGCAAGATGAAGAGCAAGTTCATGGGCACCATGGTTGGAAAAGACAGAGCTTTTTAAAATCTGCACTGTGAATTTCCGATTTCCAGAAAGGGCTAGTGTTTGACTTAATGTGTACTTCGAGTCCACTGACAATCTCTAAAGATACAACTTCGAGTCCACTGACAATCTCTAAAGAGTTTTCTCTAAAGAGAAAAACTCTCTTCTCAGTTTGGATTGCTGTAGATAGTAAAGCTACACAGTTACTCATTATCCATTGCTGGATATTAGTAGATTACATGTATTATCTCATTTACATGATTTACTTACTCATATGTAATTCTCACTTGAATTGATAAAGAATAAAAACTATGCTGATGAATGAAAAAGTATTACTCTATATTTGGTTTACTCATGCTAATATGCTACTTTATCATTCAATAATAATAATAATAGTTATTACTAACATTTTTTGAGTTCTTGTCATGCATTAAAAATCGTTATAACGATTCACAATAAATCTTGTGAAAACAGCATATATATTCATCAATAGATGAATAGAGTAAAGAAAATGGTACATATACACACTGGAGTACCGCTCACACACAAAGGATAAATTTGAGTCATTGGTAGGGAAATGGATGTACCTTGAGATCAGAATGCTAAGTGAAATAAATCAGACACAGAAATAAATATTATATGTCTTTTTTTCTACAATAAACCCAAAGTATAAATAATTTAAAAAACAAAATAAAAGACAGATGATACGAAACTTGCAGGTAGACCTTTTGCATATGGGAAGGGGTTTTAAGGGTAGAAGGAAAGGAGAGGACGGGGAGGTTAAAAGGATTACACTGTAATACTACATACACTGACTCAACACTGTAAATGTATTTGTTATGTATCAGAAACATGTACTAATAAAAATTATCGTAAGCAATAATTCAATTTATCCTCCAAGCAATCCCATGTGGTCACACTCTTACTCCCTCTTTACAAATGAGGAAAGGGAGAGGCAGAAACTAGGCAAATTGCTCAAAATTATCCAGCAAGTGTAGAGATAGGTAAAGTTTCTGGTCTTACACTAGGTGAAATAAAAATTTAAAATGACCTCAGATTTTCATTACTGAGAGCATCAGTCTTAGGTCCCCGATCCAGCCCCCGAGTTGATGAGTCTCAACAAAGAAAAGTAGCCCGTGCTTTCAAATCTTTCATCCCTTCAAATGCAGGGGAAAGCTGCCCATTCTGGGTTTCCCACAGGCATTCTTATCTCTAGGTGGGGAACCGGCTATGAGAAAGAAAAAATGTAAGGATGCCTTTGGCTCTGCTGTAAAGGTGTGTTCCAAATTTGTACCTCTGCAAAAAAGTCTCATGATCTTTGAAGAAAATAAATCTTCGCAAGCTGAGTGCTGTGGTGCATAGCTGTAATCCTGCACTCTGGGAGGCTGAGGCACGAGGACCACAAGTGGAAGCACAGCCTGGGCAATTTAGCAACTTAATGAGACCCTGTCTCACAATAAAGAATTTCAAAAGCGTTGGGGTACAGTTCATTGGGAGTCCTCAGTACCACAAAACAAAACAACTCACTTGATCATTGACTTCAAAGGCATAACTGTTAGATGGCAGAATTTTCACAAGTAGACATCAGCACTGAACAAAACTGATACGACCTTGTGCGTCTCCTCCTGCACATAGAGGGAGTAAGACACTATTCTGACTATAGAAAGCACAACGAGAATCACCTACTCATAAGAACAGAACTGAATGTCATGATTAAGCATGGAAGGAAAAAAATAGAAACATGTCACCAGAAAGCCGGACACTGAACAGTTAGCCGAAGTTTTCTTAAGAGAGTGACAGTGAACAAAACAACCAGGAATTTATTCTTTATTGGAAGGAAGGAATTGGTAGAGACAAGAATATTGAAAGGCGAAATAAGTGCATAGACACTGGGCAGCTGTGTGACTGCCAAAGGGCTGGGCAGAGAGATGGACAGCAATGAAAGAGGAGATGTGGGGAAGTCAAAGAAACATTATGCTGGATGTGTTGGGCCTCGCTGGTTTTTCTCCTAAGTGCAGTGGGAACTCATAGGATTTTTAACCAGGTAACTGATAAAATTTGCCTACCTGTGATATTCTGTTTTCTACATTACTGAATGTTTAAAATTGTTAGTAATTAAGTAAAACCTTTCAGTTTTCTTTTTAAAAATTATTGAATATTGCTAATTGACAAATCACGTTTTATACAGTTTGCTGTGCTCTTTTGTTTGTTGCTTGTTTCTTGTGGTACTGGGGATTAAACCCAGGGCCTTTTCATGGAAAAACATCCTAGCCCTTCTTAAAATTGTTTATTCTAAGATGGGGTCTAAGTTGCCCAGGCTAGGCTTGGATTTATGATACTCCTGCCTCGGCCTCTGGGAATGCAGAGATTACAGGTATGTGCCAGCATCCTGCCCACCTCAATGTGATATTTTGGAATATATGAAATGTTTAAATCAACATAATCAAATAAAACTTTAAAGAAGTAACTCATCCTGACATCCAGCAGGAGAGTAGGTGAGGGAGGGGAAGGAAGTAAGATCTGCAGGATGACGCTGCTAGCGACTGGTGGGAGTCGCAGAAGCTATTAAGGAAGTGATGGACTGGGCAATAGGAGGGTCAGGAAGTGAAAAGAGGAGGGGATGGGTTCTAGGACTGGTCCTGGCAGGACTTCTGCTGTGGGCTGGGCTATCATCAACCACTCACTGCCAACACAGTGCACTCTTCTCAGGAGGGAAGGAGAGCAGAGACACCCAGAGTTTCCCTGGGAATTCTAAAAGAAGTAAGTCCATATCGGTCCTGAGTTTTCCTTAAGATTTTTAGGATGGAAGCTTGGAGATCTGGGCAAAGATACAAACACACTTACTTTAAGTTCTTCCATCCTTTCCTGGATGGTGGAGAGGTCGGAGGAGTGGGTGGGATCTTGGCCTTGGAGCACCTCCTCAGATTCCACAATCCAGGCCTCCAGAGCTTCCAAACTCTTGGCAAAGGTTTCAAAGTCAACAACTCCAGCCTTTAACCACAAAAAAAAAAAAAAAAAATCAGAGTTTTAGTGAAATCAACTGATATTTTAATAAAATCTAGTGAAATGGCAAGTGGATATTGAAACTACTTTCCATATTCTTGTATCAAATTGCCATTTCCGAGAGAAGCTGTTTCTAAAATAACAAGACCACAATGACAGAAAATTTTTCTTCATTTATGTAAGTTTTCTAAAAGGTAGATTTATATTTTATATATCATTTGCCAATAACCAACATTATTAAATACATCATGAGTTACATCTTTAAAAGTTCAGATTTTTGCAAAAACTTAAATAAATATTAGTATTAATGGCACTTAGTGTTAATTAATTGGACATACCTAGGAGGCAGGCATGGCGTAGGGGCTTATCTCCCAGAAAGATCTTAAAATTATATTGTAGAGAACAGTGTAAACCCCTACCATCTTTCCTTGTTCCCACTGGAACTTCCAAGTTTGCTTCGGTCTTGGAGGAGGCATTGTCTCACTAATGAGAACTCCATTTCCTGTGTTTATGCCCCTACATTATATGGCACACCCAGTTTATAACACACACCGAACACGAACTCTGTACCTGTAACATTGTCTGCTGTTTGCAAAGAGCTTGCTCCAGGGTACACAAGTGCTGGCTCAGGGAGAGCTGATCGGACTGAATGGCCTCGGCTGCCGAAGCGTCCACTTGCTGCTTGAGTTGTTCTCCCAGCTCATGGAGAATGAAAAGGGAGTCTTTAACGGTCCCAAGTCCTTTGAGGAGGTCCTACAGGGGATGAAAATATGTGTATCGTGAAGTGATCTGTGAAGTGTGCTACTCAGTACAATCAGCAGTAAGCAAAGGGCAATTCACCTAGGCACAGGAATTCCTATTTGTTATATTACTCTGCTAAATAATTTCCACTTGCATAAAAATGATCAAGAATTTAATCCAATTTTTAAAAATATTATCTACATGTATTACTATTAAATATATCTACAAAAATACACTTATTATATATAGCTAGTACATATATCCACACATGCAAATACTATGTATACATACTTTTCTGATAATAAAACCAACACAGGTGGACCATGGAAGAAATAGAGAAGAACAGACAAAAACAAGAAAAAAAAAAATTCACCATGATCCACAAGTAGAACCAGATATTTTGGCATTTTTTTTCTATCACTTTATATAACTGGCATCATATTGAAGACACGGTTCTATTTTTTTTTTACCTTTTTCTACTCATTTTTATTTATCAGGCCTTAATTTGCCCATGGCATCTTCTATGTGTGTGCTTCTGTTACTGTGGTTACAACAACCCTCTGATGGTCATGGAGGTGTAAAACCTACGGACAGTTCAAGTAAGCAGGGGTGACGGGTGACAGTAGTCTGCACCTCTGTTCTTTCCATAGAATCTCCTGCGGCCATGTTTTGTGAAACTCTCTTACACGCTCAAAGACACAAGCCCATAGAAATCCCCTATTTCTGGTTTGTAGCCACTACTAAGAGATGACATGTGGCTGCTGCTTCTCCCTGCCCCTGGGGCCACACCTGGACATGGTGGAAAGGACAAGGTTTGTTAGGTTCACAGAATGACTACTGCAAGAAAAGGAGACAAGAGGGTCCTTCAATGGTGACATTGGCAACAGCCAAGGTGTATTTCAAATGAAAGTGGCAGTTCTTATGAGGATAAATTACGTAGACAGACGGACAGACAGACACACACACAGCAAAACTCCAATCTTATTATTTTTATTGTAAGTGTTCATCTTTTGTGTTAAAGTTATTACTCAGGTTGAAGATATTAGGATACATTAAACTTTTATTTACATAGCTTTTATAACTTGCCTAATCCTAATAAACTGAGTTGAGAAAGTTTATAAGATGATTTTTGTAACAAGTTCATTGAAATAAAGACAAATAAGGATAAATGGTCAGAGCCATGTAATGGATGAAATAAGAGCAGAGCCTTTCTTGAAAAACCTTAAGTAGCTTACTGGCAGCTACAGTGAAAAAGAGAATTATTTAAAAGCTATTAAAAAGAAGTATCTCAATAAATCAAGACAGAAAGACTTCTTTATACCACCAAATTCTTAGACAAAACTATTGTAGATGTTTACATAGGAGATAACAAATCTAAGTGGATGAAAACTTTAACAGTTGATTTCTGAAAGATATAATTTGATACCTCATGAGGTCATTTTTTTCTAATGACCATCTCAGGAAAACCAGATAACCTAAGTCTTTCTCATGGGTTGTATTCCATTAGCAAAAGTGAGAAAAATGAAATGAAGGGAGGGGAGCTCATATATCTTCAACACATCCAACTGTGTTCTGCAATCCTAGAAGACTCTTTAATATAAGTAAGACAATAATTTTTGGGTAGCTGTCACAGGGTGAGACATATCCAAGCTTACATGCATCAGTACAAGCCCTGTTAAACTCGCAAAGTCTAAGTATGGCAAGGTGGAGAAATAGGGTAGTTCTTGCACATACATTGCAATCTTGAATCCACGCAGCCACCTCATTGTCAGCGATGTCCTTATTAGCGGCTGCCTTCAACAGCTCATTGGTGCGTTCCTCCTGCTGCTGAACGGTGCAGGCACACTGACTAGAGTAGTCCTTGTATCGCTGCCAAAGCTGAAGGAGGGCCTTGCTCCAGTGCAGCTGCTCAGCAATCTCTTCCAGCAAGTTATTCCATCTGAGAAGAGCCAACACACATGGGCAGGCCATTATCTCTCACCAAATGCCGTTATTTACTATTTTATTTGTCATGATCAAGGTTCATGTGAACATGGAAATAATGCAGGGACAACTCATTTCTATTTAATTCAATAAAAAGTAACATGTCACAGTTATATTTCAAAGGTGAACAATCTTTGGGAGTATACCAGTTCTAATTATTCCTAAATGTCTTCACTATGTATTTGCCATCGTATTCATTTTATGAAGATGAAAACAGTATTAAGGTAGAATCTGAAGAGCTCAAATTCAAAATGTCAGAACGTTTTATTATATTTACAATAATGTTGGGATATAAATAATGTGTAAAGTTGGCATACTCCATACCTCATATTGATGTCTTTCAGTGTATTGGTGAGGGTTTCTGTCACAGGTGGGTGACACTCTTTTAATAGTTGGTTGGTGACAGCACCGAATTTCTCTAAGCTCCTTTCCTGTTTTTCTAAATCATCATGAAGATTCTGCCCAAAGAAAAAGTCTCACATATGACATGACAGCATCTAAATTCTAATAAGCAAGTTTCAAAGGATTTACCAAGTTATATACATGCATGACTTTGCTCTACTGCTGTATAAGCTTTATTTAGATAGTCACATTTCCCCTTTCTATGGCTTGTTTTTATGGGTCTGATATGAAATGCTTTGAAATTGAATGTTTTTAATAGAGGCATGTGGAACTCTGCTGAAAAAGACCATAGCAGGAACTCTTCTCCAGTATCTTGTAGGACAAGTACTGTGTATCACAATGTGGTTGCCATTGATGCTCAAAGAAAAATACCAGGACGCCTTCAACACATATACAATGATTCTTCCAAAATCTCTTGATAATTGAGATTGTAAGTCATAGCTTTTCTGAGTACCATCTCTATGTTCTATCTTTGGGTGTTCTTCTTGGAAAAAAATTTTAAAAATTCTTTGCATCTTTAATTGACAAAAATAACTATGTATTCATGGAGTACAATGTGATATTTGGATACATGTTTACATTGTGAGGTGATTAAAGTAAACTAATTAACATATCACCACTTCACGCCCCTTTCTAGTATTGTCTAAAAAAGCTGAAATCATAGAAAATGGTAATGGAATGGTGGTTATCCAGAAGCTAGGAGAGGGGAAGGGAGAGCTCATGGTTTCACCTGGACAGGAGTAGTAAGCTCGGTGATCTATTGCACAGAACGTGACTATAAATAATGATCATGTATTGTGCATTTCAAAATTGCTTGGAGCAAAGTGTCTGAATAAGGCAGGTTTGGTGAAATCTTCCACCAAAGATCAGGAAGGAACTAGAAGATGAGGTTTTCCTGGAAATGCTGCCAAAATGATAGACTCGAGTTCTTAATAGAACTCCCCAGGCAAACTGGGCTCCAAAATCTAGTGCCATTTAACATCAATATCTGATTGCCCTTACATCAAAATATTCAAGGGAAGGGCCTTAATCTTTTTATCTCTTAAGACAACTCTTGCAGGTATTAACATAGAATATGTTAAAGTATAAAGGACTTCAAACATTCTCAAAGTTACAAAGTTTAATTTTATATTTATTGTGCTCAAAATAAGTTTGAATACTTCTTGGTATCTGCAACAACTATTTAAAGTCAAAAGAACTTACATTCACACATTTCATTTTTGTGCTCTCCACCTCTCCCCAAAAGAGATATTCCCTTCAGCACAAATGTGTCAGGGATGTGAGCTACAAGAACCAGGGGCGCATGCTGGGCTCCCAGGGCATCCTGTCCCTGGAGGGATGGCCTCGTCTACCCCAGGGTCTGTGTTATTAGTCAAGAAGGAAGAGCTGTGGTGAGTGTGGCCCAGTGCCCAGGTGTGCAGGAAAGTGAGAGCAGCAGCGATTTGAGGACAGTGGCCTGGGATAAGAGCTTGTTTTATAGCTAAGAGAAAGAGCAGCGATGAATTCTAGACCCAGTGAGAATGGAGGCACAAAAAAGCAAGCAGTGAGCGTGGGAAAAGAGGAATGTGGACACACTGGACAGTCACTGCTATTACACTGAAGAAGAAAAATAACTTAATGCTTAAAACATTTACCACTTTTGCTATTTTTCTCTTTGTTTTCTTTTAAATCCCTTAGAATGTGTTTGGAAAGGCAGGATAAAAAGAAAAAGGGAAGACACAAAAGCTAGTGACAATGGGTGAAGGAAGTTGATTTAGCATAAAAATCATTTTATTAAATACACTGATGCTGATATTTACCATATCAGAAGAAGTTTAAAACCACTTAGTTATACAGCTACTCACCCAGAACTTGGTACCCACAGGCAAATTTAATGAACTCACAATAAAGCAGGTAAAATTTAAAGATTTTTAAAATATTAAATGTAAACAACATACTGGCAGGTTTTGATAAATATTTGACCTTTTCAATTAAAAGTAATGTTAAGGATTCTTTAAACCCATGCCTTACCTGAAGATTGTCTACCTGAACCTGCACAGCTTCTGAGGAGCCGGTCAGTAGTCGGAATCGGGACAGGGAATATCTGGCCTCCATGAGGTAACTATTCATCTCTTCCAAGGCCGCTTTGTGTTGGCCCCAATGGTCAAGCACTGACTTCAATAGTATCTTCAGTTGCCCCACCTTTTGCAAAAGGGAGCACTTATTGTAATTATGTAATATTTAAAATGATAGAATATATACTCATTTGACGGAAAATATTAGCATCTAAAAACATCAGGATTTCAAGCATTATAAAAAAACTGCAAAAGAATATGAAAGGTAAAATGTAACACTCAAATGTAAGTGCTTAACAGGTGATTAATAAATATATACCTTTTAAAGTGAGAGGAAGTAACTGCATCATATAAAGCCATTTAGGAAATATATTGTGAGTATTTTCAATGTATTAACTCACTGAATCTTGATAATAACTTTATGAGGTGGGTATAGATGAGGAAACTGAAGTACTGAAGGGTAATGAAAATTATCTAGCATCATAGTGTTAGAAAATAAGAAATCTATGCTTAACTTCAGATGGTCTGGTCCCAGGAAATGACATCTGTACACACACACACACACACACACACACACACACACACAATCTCTTTCTCAAATGAGTATCTTAAGCAAAGCATATAAAGCCATTTTCTATATGCATCTGTATCAAAAAATGTTTTACTTTGGTCTATATCACTTAAAAAGATGTCTACTTTGGACTCCCTGGATGTCAACACTAATCTAAATATAACCCTCTGAGCATAGAATAAGTATGGCCATGAAAAAGGAAAGAGATCATATAAATTAATTTGAATCTGTTTTCTCTGTCTTTTTTTTTTTTTTTTGGCACCAGGGATCAAACTCACGACCTCGCACTTGCCAGGCAGGCACTTAGGCCACTGAGCTAAATCCCCAGCCCTTTCTCTGTTTTTCTTCTCTGCATAAAAGGAAACTGCTGCAACCCATCACAGTAACATTTGATGGAGAAAAGGATAAAGCAAGTGCTGTGTCTGCTGTGAGGCAAAGACTACAGGTACAGCCTGATGCCAGCACTGTCCTGGAAAGCCCTGAAACAGACAGGAAAGAAGTAAAAAAAGATCAACAGGAATTCAAATAGTCTATTTCCTCTTTATACTAGTTTGTTTTTTCATGACGCA
>RJWT010003613.1:0-27856 GCA_004365215.1 Cuniculus paca | reverse complement strand
GTCACAGTGTTATCTAATACAGATGGAGTCTTAGCAGGGGTAGTAGCAGGATCGGCAAGAACAATTGCTATTCTGTGGAGAATACTGTGGAAACCCAGGGAATATTGGGGGATACATTTGTTAACCAGGTAACAATCTCACCAAGTTCACAGTCTACTCCACCACCAAGGTTTAGAGTGGGATACATAAGTGTGCGACTTTGCTTTAAGATGGAGTGTGCAAGAGGGGTGATGGGAAGAAGCCATGGGGAGGCATGAAGTTGAGGCAGGAGCAGTAGCACCCTTGAGTGGGTAAAACCCCATCTGTTAGTCCTCCAAGCTCCTTGCAGTCCAGCCCATCATCAGTGAGGCATCCTTCTCTAAAGGAAACCTTCTGTTGTCCCCTGTCTCTTCTGGAAGGAATTGTCCCTTATCCCTCATCGAGTGCTTTAACTCCCTTTAGTGCTTTGACCTTGGAATGTTTGCTTTACCTAGTTTAAATCTTACAAGGATATTTGCCAAATGAATAAACAACCATAATAGCACAACCTCTGAACTTGGCATAGGAGGCGCATCTGCAGAGTGTTTTCTTGTTTGGGTAGATAATGACTTGCATTTTGTTCAGAAGGAACTGACTGTTTAACAAATGAGTTGCTGAAGGCGCCTCAGTTAACTCTCATAACCACTAGTGCTTATTAGCGCACTAAGACAAACTTGGGCATATTATGCAGACTCTTTACAATAGAAAGACAGATTCATAGTTCATTTTATTATTCTCTCATTTTCCCTTTATATATGTAGATTATAAAAATAATAGCATGCTTATTTTATTAAGAAAAATGAGACAAAATATGTAAAGAGATATTTAGTAAATTATCTTGCACCCATACACTCTCAATACCTTCCCCCAAGGCAACTAAAGCTATTAATTCTGTCTACACAATTGTACAGATACATGTATATGGAAAACTACACATGGTGTTATGGAATATGTAATTATACTGATGTTAACAAGAAAATCATACTATGCAGATTATTGTAGAATTTCTTCTTTTTAGCATGTCGAGAAAAGGTCTATATTTAACTCATATTTTAATATGAACATGGTAACCCTTGCTTTAATTGGGTAGAAACAACTAACTGCTCCTCTGTGTTGGAGTGGGGAACATAGAGTGAAGACTTTTCTCATGGAGGGACAGTCAGACCATTTCCAATTTTTTGTCACCATAAACAACCTTCTATTACTATCTTCATCATTCCATAGTATTTTTATTTTATAAAACAGTTTCTCAAAACCATTGAATCGTGGATTCAAAAACTGTTTATTTTTGATATTACTAGTGTCTTTTTTCTAAAAATTTGTTGTAACCCCTCCTCTTACCAGTTTTATTTGAGAGAATCATTTTCCTCTATCCTTAGCAGCTCTAGATTTTTCTCTCTTTAAATCATAGACATCTAATAGTATAAATCATATCTCATTATTGTTTCTTTTTCTTGATTTCTTGTGAGATTCACTTTTTTTCATATGCTCATGATCATTTGATTTTTTTTCTCCTCTCAAATGGTTGTCTTTCAGATGTTTGCCTTTTTTGCTTATTAACTTTTTTGGAAGGTTATATATGTGAGAGAGTAGTGTTTACTTATTATATGTACTGCAGATGATTTTCCTAGTCTTCATTTGAATTTTGATTTTGTGATATATTCACACTGTTTCTAATTTTTACAGTGTCATAGATATCTCTTTCCCTTCACACAATTTGGTAACTACAAAAGCAATTACAACTACAATATTGTAGTTACAGAGAAATCACAGGAAAGGAAATGGGCTGTTTTGATGTATTTGAGAATGAATACTGTCGGTGTATTTGATCTGAAAACCCCACTGATAAGGAAGTGAGTACTGCCTATATCAACAATGGATCTCTGTGCTGTATTTGTATCTTATTAACAATTATGTTGTAATTCATGGAATTTTCTGGTTTGTATATATAGATTATAAATTTTTGTGAGTGTAACATAAGCCATTAAATCTTGAGTAGAAATCAGCTTTAAAATCCTTTTTCTTGGTGGGGGACTTTTCTTTCTGGGGCCTGAGCCTAGAGCCTCACACATGGTACACAAGTGTCTGGCCACTGAGCTACATCTACAGGCCCTGGCCTTGAGATCACAATATGGTGATAGCTCAAATAATTAATTAGGTATGGAGGTCAAACCTCAGTAATTTAAGTAAGTGCCAAAGAATCCAATATAAATAAGTGAGATGTAAATTAGAGATTGATGTTAAATTAAAAATGTTCTCTAACTTTCAGAATAATGTACAAACTTGAAATGGGCTAGAGATGTAGCTCGGTGGTAGAGCATTTTCCTAGCAAGAACAAAGCCCTGGGTTTGGTTCCTAGCTCACATGTGCATGTGCGCACATACACACACACATACACACACACACAAAAGTTAGCCAATGAATGCCTCATAACTGGAGTTTTGTGTTATCACTTGAGATCACTTCTAATTAAATATACTTCTAAATTGATTATTAAAATGTTTAAATATAAAGAATTTTTAAATCCTCAGGTCAAATATTCCTCTTGCAAGTGTTTGAGCATCACCAATGTTTTCATTGAGACAGCAAATGAAATTTTTGGCAGCATATCATACAAATTAATTCATAACATTTTATGTTAGTGCTTTATAGCTCTCTCCTTTGTGTTAACTCATGTTGAGGGAGGTCAACCAGATGACCTTTTAGTGACTAAATCTAAAGTTATCTCAGCATATAATTAGAAGTGTTCCCTGCCCTTTTTCATTGAAAATTATATATTCAGTATTTAACATTTCATTGAAAATTAGTTTCAGTCTACATTTCCCTATTTGCAATTCTGGAATGCAAAAGAACTCCCAAAACCAAAAGATTCTCAAAAGTCTTTGACAGCAAATTCTGACCTGATGTTAAAGGCCATTCTCCCTCATGCATTTTATTGCATGAATATTTGTGTGTTTTTCACACAAATAAGCTAGGCTGCCTAATTTAAATTATGAACACTATTTCACCTATCTCAGTATCCTCATAACAAAATATATCTCTGACCCCAGAAATTTTTGTAAGAAATTATAGACCTATATTTGGGGGACTCAATGGAGCTTGTCACCCCAGTTCCTTTTGTTCTCATTATTAATGATGGCATTAAAGGACATTAATAGTGTCATTTATTGAATATTTAGCGTGTATATAAATACTGATTTAAACTGAGAGCTTGAGGCTATAACTCTTCACAACAAGCCACATAGCTACTTAGAGATAGAGCTGTGCTGAATATAGCTAGGATCTAAACCAGGAATTGTGTTCTGCCTTCTAACGTTGATTACCATGTCTGCTATATATTTGTCCATGAGCTATGTCCTCCAACTTCTTCGTACGCTGCTGCACTTCTGTGACTCAGTGTTTTGGGTGGAAAAATTGGATGAGGATAATGGAACACATGGAGAAGCCCATGAAGAATGTGAATTGGCCTGCTTTACAGAGTGACTGTGAGGTTCTGATGAGAGAATAACATCTTTCACATAATTTCAAGGGGCTTTGAAAAGTAAAAAGTGATCACATGATACCTAGGACTTCATCCCTTTAAAAATCTTCCCAAAGAAATTATCTTGAGTTATAAAATATAAAAGTATCAGATAATCTAGAATTCTTTTTTAAATGGTGGCTTTATTGAGATATAATTCACAAACTATATAATTCACTCTTTGGAAGTATACAATTCAATAGCTTTTAGTGTATTATCAGAGATATGCAACCAGCACCACTATCTAGTCTTAGAATACTTTTTATCTCCTCCTTAGAGAAACCCGATAACACATTGGCAGTCACTGCCATTATTTCCTTTCCCCGAGCTCCATGAAGCACTAACTTGCTTTCTGTGCTGCTTTCGTGTCCAATCTCTTTCATTTCAACTTAGCATTCTTAATGTTCAGAATTCTAGACAGAGGTTATCTTGAGTTGAATCCTCAAAAAAGAAGAAAAAGAAGAGAAGAGAAGAGAAGAGAAGAGAAGAGAAGAGAAGAGAAGAGAAGAGAAAAAAGAAAAGACAAACCAAAATAAATCTGAATGTGCCCTGAAATGCACGCCTCAGTTCATGAATACTTGGGCCAAAGGTGCGGCTTAGGAACCTGCCATCTTCAGAGAGTACCGAGGAGCTTGCAGACCACAGTGGTTAAATCAATAGTTAATGATGTTCGTCATGTAATTTGAGCCTCTAGTTTGTTTATGCTAGACCAACTTTATCCATACTCCAAACAAATTATCTCTTATAATTACCAGCCCGAAGATAAATCTCTAAATGCATTTCTGATGATAGTGCTGTGGTTGGCAGGTGTTAAAAGTGCCTCCCAGGGACAAAGATTGAAGATGAGCTTGTTTCCACAAATCCTTCAGGCGAGGATGTTGAGCTTTCTATCCTGCCATGTGCGAAGGAGCCTTGTATGGTGCCCCGTTAATGAAATCTAATAGGCAAAGGTCGTACATCTTTACAGAGAAAAATGAAAAGCTGATGTGTGATAAATGGGCTTTGTGGGGCTTAGCTGACCAGGTTTGGTGGTAAAATCCATGTTTAAATAGTGCACTTGGTCCTTTCTAATATTCATGCCTTACTGCCCCTTAGGAATTCTCCTTACCTGGTATATTGATTTAAAAATACAAAAATAGGCAACATATGTGTCTTTAGTGCTTTAGATGGAAGTCATCTACTGCTAAATGTCAACCAGCAGAACAGTTTACATTAGGTAAAAGCTGTAGGTCACTAAATAAATCCTTTAATAAATACTACTTTATTAAAATGTGCTTTAAAAAGTCTCTTAAAGGAAAAAGTCCTAGAATATGTATGCTTTAATCACTAATATCAAGCAATAATACATGTAAATATGCAAACTTTTATCACAAAAGTTATGCTGTTTTAGAAATTAAAGAACAAGTTAAATCTGGAATTACAAAGAGTTAAATAAATCGGATACTACTGAATCAAATCACTGCTGGTTTTAGGGAGAAGTTAGCAGTTCATTTGCTGTAGTTGTACTGCTGAGCTAAGAGACAGTTCAATAAATCAACTCAAGCTTGATGGATTCTTCAATTCATTGAAATGAGTGTGCGGAAGAGAAAAGAAATCTCTTAGTATTCCCTCTTTGACAAAAGGGTATGCAAAGAGCCTGAATGGATGAATGGTTGATTAATTTTGCCAGAAATTTTCTTGACAGCAGGAAATATGTTTTTGCATTACTCTGTTTGCCTGGGATTTATTTGGTAGAATGTGAATTATTGCATGTGAAATGTGTACCTGGAGCTATGTTGCCGAAATAGCTAGCTACTGGTGTGATTTCTGAGCATGGGACCCGTAATATTTTTGTATAGTCTGGCACTCCACACCCTTCTGGGTTACCCTGAAGCAGTGCATATAAATGACTGCTTTCACTGAGGTTAGGAGTACAGTCAAATCCCGCCAGTGATCCAGTGTTGAGCTTGGTTTGCATGCTAGTCTGAGCTGCTCTCCTGAAAGGATAGGGCCGGAGGCAACCAAGTGCTAAAGCTTGAGAATTCCTAAAGTCATCAACCCGGCAGTTTCCTTTTTGACTCTTAGCTTTAAGGAAGAGAAGGCACAAGGTATCCCTCATGCTTCCTATTTACAATGAGCACATTTCTCAGTTTTTATCTTCCCGGGAAGGGAAGCAGCTACACATGAAAACACTTTGGCTGTTGATGCCAGCAGCTGAGCTGTGAGAACAGAAAGAGGAGGAGCCTCTCTACTTACCACCTTACCCCTTCCCTAAAACGGGTGATGGCCTCCTTTATAGGTGACCTCACCTGGGTCATTGTGGACAGTAGAAAGACTGGAGTGTACCCCTCAGTACTTGCATCGGGGCCACAGTTGCTTCCACAGAGACCTTCTCTGCTACCGTATTCAGAGGCTGGAATACTAGAAAGCACCAGAATCAAACAGCAAAAGAAATATTTCACTCACTTCCTACTTGCTATGGTTTGAATTGCCCCAAAATCCATCTGTTGAGACCCTAAGCCCCAAGGCGATGATAGTATGAGGTGGGGCTTTGGGGAAGTGATTAGGCTGTAAGTGCAGAGCCTTCGTGAATGGGATCAGTGCCCACATAGCAGAGGGACTCCTGCCTCTCCCACCACAAGAAGACAGTCTAGAAATAGGAAGCAGGCCCTCACCAGACATCGAAACTGTCAGTACCTTGATCTTGGACTTTCCTGTCTCCACATCTATGAGAAATACATTTCTGGTATTTACAAGCCACTTAGTTTATGGAATTTTGTCATAGAAGCCTGAGTGCACCAAAACACCATTCATAAATTATTTACTTCCTGTTCACTTTATTTTTCCCTCTAGGGGTTAACCCTGGAACTTCATCTTTCTTTTAGTGCCAGTCCCGAAATTATCTATGGCAGAAGACACGTAATATGACATTTTTGCCTAATTTCTCATGCTGTATATGTTTTTTTCACATACATTCCATTGATTCTCTTAAAAGCCTACTGTCAGAGTGGTTATACTACTTGGAAAATTAATGTATGGAGAGATGGCCCCCTTGAAGTTTTTGAATACACTCACTCACATATACACCCTGCCTATTCAGTTATGAGGTTTTCAGCTAAGCTGAAGTGTTTTCAGTAACTATCCAAAGATAATATTTAGTAAAATAAATTAAGTAAGATGATTCCTTTTTATGTTGTTATCAGATGTGACACTCAACCTTCAATGAGAACAAATAACATGTGGGAATGCCCTAGAATAAAGCTCAGAAAAAGTGGGCTTGGAGTCCTGTTCCCATCAAGTAACTGTATCTCATATTGGGAATATTTATGAACCTCTTGAACAGCACCTTTCTCCTCTGCTAAACAGGTTTCATTAATTTTTAGTCTTACTACCAGCTACAGAATTGGTGAGCATTCATTGAGATCACATTGATCATGTTTAGAAAAACCAGTGTTATTCTACAGACATCACGTTTTACTTTCTTTTTGGTATCACAATACTTCCAGGTTTTGGATTCTTTGTCTGTTACTGACCTGTGTTCAGTAAGTTTCCTGATTTGGTGTACTATAAGAAATGATCCTAAAGTCTCCCAGTTATTTCTGCTGTTTCCTTTCTTCTTGGCTTCTAGGAGACTAGATGGTAGGCTCCTTGATTCTTTTGGTTTCTCAGTGACTCAGTTGTTAGCCACCAAGAGGCTAGTCACTAGTTATGACTAAAGAGGTAAAGCAATAGCAACAACAGCAAGACCTTTCTCAGTAAAGAGTAAGGGACTCCTTCTACACTGTAAAAAGTGATTTAGAAGAAAATATTTTCGCCCTGCTCCTGCAAATGTGCTCCTCTATTATTATAATCACTTAGTAGGTTTTCAGAATTTGTGAATTTATCTCTCTAATTCTTTGGTTGTAAGCAACATAAATTCAACTCAGATTTGCTTAAAGCAAACAGTGTATTTCTTGCTCTGGCAATAATCCAGGATAGATGTAGCTCTTGATAAACTTTCACACAAACTGGTGATAAGAGCTCATCTCTTTTTCTCCAGTTCTGACCTCTGTTTCTCTGTGCTGGCTTCCTTCTTGGGGAAGGACTCCCCTGGGTGGCACGGGCAGCTCCAGGATATGTGATTCTTGGCTGTCTGGCTTCAGAGAAACAGGGAATGCCACAAAACCCCTGAGAGGTATTTGATTAGCCTAGCTCAGTTCATATTATTCCTGAAACTATAATGCTGGCCAGGTGGAGGGAGTAGAAATTGACTCACCCTGCTTGGTCTGCTGTACCTAGAACTCAGTGTAGGGATAAAGACAGCCCATGCCAGCCACATAAAGTGAGAGGGTTCCTCCCCACTTTGTGACCACCAGCTACAGATACTTTAACTGATCCTCTGGTTGAGGAATGTGAGACGAGACTTCAGGCAGCCCTCTGTACTATGCCAGCTCGCCACCTGGTGAGAGGAAGTGAGCAGCTCTATGGAAATACAGCCGTAGAGCTCCGGAGGATACTGTGGTCAGTAGACCACATTTGTAACTGAGGTACAAAGCCATGAATTAGCTGGCCTCTGATATTTTAAGTAGTTCACAAGGTTGTCCAGAAATATTGCAAGAATCCAGGTATAGTAGAGCACACCTGTAATCCTAGAACTTAGGAGGCTGAGGCAGGAGGATTGCCATGAGTTCAAGGCCAGCCTGAACTACATAACGAGTCCTTGTCTCAAAAAAAAAGGGGGGAAGAAGAAGAAGGAAAAGAGGAAGAGGAGGAGGAAGAAGAAGGGCAAAAGAAAAGAAAAAAAACAAAAGATTTCTTTTTTTTTTTTTGTACAAGGGATTGAACCTAGGGCCTCATGCATGCTAAGCAAATGCTCTACCATTGAGTTACATCCCCAAGACTTTCTAAACTTTTTTTAAAATTTTGAGACAATATCTTATTAAATTGCCCAGCTTTAGGGCCGGGGATTTAACTCAGTGGTGTGAGTGCCTGCCTGGCAAGCGCAAGGTCATGAGTTCTATCCCCAGGGCTGGAAAAAAATAAATAAATATAATTGCCCAGCTTGACCTCAAACTTGCAATCATCTTGCCTTAGCCTCCTGAGTAGCTGGGATTACAGGTGTGTGCCACCCCACCTTGCCAAAAGAATTTTAATCACCTTAGACGCTGCCTTATCCTCTTAAACTTTAAAAATTATAAAGGAAAGTGTGCTTTAATGCCGATTCCAAAGACGCTGTACAGTCAAGGAAGGAGGTCTCAGGTTTCCGGTTTGGGAGAGCCAGTTAGTCAGCAGTCTCAGTTCAGTCCTTCGCACTGCTGTTGGGTGTTTTTCAGATGCTGGGGCGGGGCTGCTGTGGGTGTGCTGAGGAGCCTGAGCACAGAGGCGCAGCGGCAGGGACCTCTCCCTGTGTCTGTCTCCCAGGCAGACCAGTGGGCTCTCAAAGCAGGCAGGAACATGACTCTGTTGTATTTCCCCGCCAGCTAGGGCCTCGCTATTTTCAGAAGCTTCAAAAACCCAGTGTAAGTGGCAGAGATGGAGAAGAGAGCCAGAAGCTCATTTCTGTGTTGGGAAGTAAAGCTGTGTGTCCGTTAATGCTGAGGAATGCACCCTGAGACCTGCACTGTGAGATTTCATCTTCCTGCCTCACAATGTCCTTAAAACTAGGTATAAGTCAATCCCTCCCTGGGGCCCCCCTGGTGTAAACAAGAGATGCAGTTAACATAAGATGTGTGAGGCTGGTTTCAGTCCCACGTGTCATACTGTTTACAGAAAATTCTTTTAAAAATGTATAGGCACAGCCCTGCACCGCCGGAACCAGAGCCACACTCAGGCCGCAGCCGGACAGGGGACATCCAGAGCCAAGCCTTTCCCTTTGGGGTGTCTCTAGCAGGGGGACAGCCAGATCCCAGCTCCTTCTGGCTCACAGGCTGGCAAACAAGAAGTGCCAATCCCCGTTTCCCACCTCCCCAGGCAACCAGCTGATCCAGAGAAACACAGGCTGTGATGACAGCTATTGAATGCCTGTGGTGCTGTGGTGTTTCACTGACCTTGCAGGTCTAGGGCCAGTGGTCTGATAGTCTGTTCAAAAGATAGCAGTACACAGCATGGCATCTAGGGGGGATCTCCTTCTGAGGGTGGTGGCCATTGTTGATTCCCTATAGTCTCACTCTGAAGTCCTACATTGTTTATCGTTTTGTTGAGTTGGGTTTTATTCTCTTTTGCTTTGTTTGATTGTATTATATCTGATGGCATGAGCAGCTGTTTCAAAGATAGCAAGATATATTTGGTAGCCATTTTGGATTTACTGTTGTCTTGTGTTGAAGTCCTTTATTGTATCCATTGTTTTGTTTTTATTGTTTCTATTCTATTCTGTTCTGTTTGATTTTTACTATGTCCCAAGGTATCTGCAGCTCTTTTGAAGACAACAAAAGGCGTTATGGTGACTATTGTTAATTTTGTAATATTGTGAAGTCCTGTATCACTTACTCTGGTTTGTTCTGATTGGTTTTATTCTGTTTTATTTTCCTTAGTTTTATCCTCTTTAAAATAAAAAAAAAAAAGAAAAGAAAAGAATATAAGTGGAGGCTGGGGATTTAGCTCAGTGGCCTAAGCACCTGCCTGGCAACTACAAGGTTGTGAGTTCGATCCCAGGTGCCCTGCCACAAAAAAAAAAAAAAAAAAAAAATATATATATATATATATATATATATATATATATATGGAAGTACACGTGAAAATAACATTCAAAAAGTATAGTGTAGTAAATACATAAACAAGGTTCATAGGCATGCATTGTCATTTTCAACTGTACTTAATTGTCTTATCTACTGTATATAATTGTATCTGCTGTACTTTTATCCAACCAGTAGCTCGTAGGCTTTTTTACACCAATATCCCCATGAATAAGAAAGTAATGTGTTTAGTTACATTATGATGGCTACCATATCTCTAGGCGATGGGAAATTTTAAGCCTGTTATAATCTTGAAGGACCACCATTGTGTACATGTGGTCTAGGCATGACTGAATCATTGTTCTGTGGGGCGTGACTACGTTTCTGTAGAGCCGTTTCCCTGGCCAGGCAGAGGACTAGCACAGTGCACAAACCTGCCCTGAAGTCTCATCTCACATCCTCATTTGGGAGGGTCAGAGTTCAAAGGTTAGAATACCCAGGGTTGGCGGTTTATATTCTGTGTCAGCTATCTGCCATGAAACATCTGCTGTACCTGAACTTTCAGAAATGCTGCTGATTTTCACTTGTTTTTGTTGGACAATGTAGATTTGGATACTGTTAGTACCTTGGTAAGATTTTTTTGGAGGACGCAGAAAGCATCTAAGCAATGGTGTGTGCTTACCCACTACTGCAATATGAAACACAGGGACTATCACACACCACTGCTCTAGAGCCCACACCAGGGATGAGTGTGAGTTTAAAACTTAGGGAAATTGGAGGTAAAAGAGGTAACTCCAAGGTAGGCAAGGAAAGAGCCTACCGAAGAGAGAGAGGGCAGGATTTGGACAGTGAGGAAGTGGAAAGGATTGCATTCCAAGCACGGATGACCTCAGTGAATCCCAAATTCTTTCTGCATTAGGTGGGGAAGTAGATCCCTGAATTGAAGGATGTGGGTGACCTGTTGGGTGCCTCATTTTCCAGCTATGTACAAAGCATTTCACTACAGACATTTCTGTTCAGTAAGCTAATGCCCAGGATTAAGTATCAGTGTGCCCAGGTGAGATCACTGAATAAGAAAAAATTGTCTCATTTTTCAAAAGAGCAGTCTTAAGAATATTCATTGTTTCCTCCCAGATTCACTGCTGGTATCATTCCTTTTGTTATTTATTTCATAGTGGACCCCTCCTCTTCTTTTCTTAGGCTTCAGACAGTGCTGGTTAATCTCTTGCTGCTCACTGTGTGGTACACAGCACATCCATCACAAGGACCTTGTAGAAATGCAGAATCTCGGGTTCCTCCTTGGCCTATAGAATCAGAGTCCGTGGTTTAGCAAAAATCCCAGGTGATTTACATTAAAGCTAGAGATGTTTCGATCAGTTCATCTTGTGGCTGGAAATCTTTATTTGGAGGTGTGGAGGAGGTAGGGCTGTGTACATTGTATCTGAGGGTAGAAGTCTCCTCACTGATCTTCTCTTAACTAATGTGCTGAGCTAAACCACACTTTCCGTTCTCCTCTCAGTACATGCTGACTGATAGCCTCAGCTGGATGCTCGAAGCTAACTTAAAACTCACCAAGAAAGCACAGGTGCTTGTACACCCTGTAACAAAATTCAGTGTTTACCAAGTATCAGCTGTGTTTGCTCCCAAACCTGCTCAGACCATATTAGTTCATATATTTATGTGATGTTCAATACACCAGAGATAGGAATGGGATGGTTATGCTTAAGATTAATGCTTTGGAAAGACTCAGTGAAGCGAAATGAAATATGCACTCAGTGAAAACATGTTCTCAAATGATGACAGTAGAGCTATAAAAATTCAGAGTGGTATAAAAATGAGGCAGGAATCTGCATTCGAATTGTGTCATATGTTTGTTTTTATTCTGTATTAATGAAACTGTAATTAGGAACTACAAATTCTATTTTCCTAGTATGATTTATACACAAAGATTATGGGAAGCTGCTATAATCCCGTAGTCAATGAGTATTTTAAAGACCTTGGTTTTACATGAAAATATTATAAATGCTTGCATACTTTATTTTAAATTTGACTAAAGCTGCTATCTTATTTTACAATAAAATCATTCCTTTTTATCAGTTTTCCTCTCCAACCAATTCTTTGACCCATTGCTTGTTCTAATCATTTCGGCTCATGTGAGCAAAAACAAGCAGGCTTCCACTGTGCGACTTTATTTTTAGAGCCAAGGAAAATAGAAACAAGGATTGTATTGCCCCATGGGTGCTCTCATTTCCAGATGACAAATTTGAGGCCCAAAAAGATGAAAACTCTTGTTTAACTCAAAATGTGTTTCTCAGAGTGTGGTCCTCAGACTGGTTTGTCCACATCCACTGAGGTCTTGCTGTAAATGACAGGCTCAGACCTGGTGCATCAGAAACTTCGAAAGTGGAGACCCTGGAGTTTGTGTTTTCAGGAGCGCTCTAGGTGGTTCCATTGGAGGTAAAGTTGAGGATCATTGATTCAGTTCACTGTAAAGGCAGTACCTGGAGAAGAGAACCATCAGTCTCCATTAATCTGGGACAGTCTATCTTATTCATTCGTCGTCACGCATGCTCCCTGTCTTGCTTACTTTCCTCTCATTCCTGAGACAGAATACCAGACACCCAAAGTTAAAGGAGGAAAGGTTTATTTAGCTCACAGTTTGTGGAGGTTTCAGTCCATAAACTGCTGGCTCCAAAGCAGGGTAACACATGGCAGAGGAGCAGCAGTTCATAACAGCAGAAACAACAAAAGTAGCAAGAGCAAAACTGGAGGAGCACACAGAGAAGACTTTTTCTGGCCCTTATATTGTATGTAGGCTACACTCATCGACTCACACCCATAATCCCAGCATTGGACCACAAATCAATCACAAACTCCAGAAGCCTGCTCCCACGACTGCATGAGACTTTGAGGGCACATCTAGACACAAGCCATAACACTCTCTAACCCAGCAGTTATTTTAATCAGAAAATCCAGAGTTTACATAATTTAAACAATGTCTGTCACAAAAAAATCTATGAAAAAGACTCTTTCTAATGTACACAAGTCAGAAAGATATCTCCAAGGCAGGGTGTGGTGGTACAAGACTGTAATCCCAGCTCTCTAAGGCATAAGGATCACTGTGAGTTTGAGGCCAGCCTGGGATACAAAGTGAGTTCAAGATCTGCCTGAACTGCATAGTGGAACCCTGTCTTGAAAAGAAAGGAAAAAAAATATATATATATATATCTCTAAACTGTCCCTGAGAATGGGTCATTTATAATGCTTTAACTGGCAGATACAATTACTGGAAATTGTAGCGGTTAGTTTTGCTGTTACAGTCACTGGAACCACCATGTGTTGAGGGCTGACCGTGAGAAAGCCCAGTCAAGGATTTCATGCATCATCACGTTATAAGTACATCATTATCCTCATTTTCCAAATGAAGGCGCTGTAACACAGTCAAGTACCTTGCCTACAGAAACAGAGACAGAGTGTGGAGCTAGGATTTGAATCCTGGGCCACTGCACTCCATAATCTACTCTTCTAAGCATCATATTTTATTATCTGCGTGTGTGGGGAAAATGTGGCTGTCGTAAAAACTATGAGCCAAGCTTTTGGCATGAGTTTTCCCTAGCAACTTGATGACCAGAAGACTAGAGAACAGAAACAAGAATTTCCAGTTTAGAAACTGTGTCTACACTGCACAAACTTAAAATATTCCTTTATATCAACATGTATATACATATATTATTGTATCAATATATAGTATTCCTTTATATATAAAATATTCCTTTGTATTATCCCAATATAATGTAATAATATAATTAATAATATAATTCAGATATATAATATCCAATATATAAATTCCTTTATATCAATATATATAATTCCTCCCTTCCTGCACACCAGAGTCATAACTAGAACTCTGAAAAATAGACCCACACCAAGGTCTCAGTCTGAAAATGATTGAAATTTAAATCTCATAGGATGAGCTGTGACTACTTTTATTTTTATTAGTACATATTTGCACTGCATAATGATTACATTCATTGTGGGAAATTGGTACAGTTACAAAACACATCTCAATTCTGCCACCCCTTCCACCAGCCGCTTTTCTTGCCAGCATCAGTTTCATTTATTTATCTTCTAAGTCCTTATAAAGTTAACTATCTTGTGTACAAAGTAACAGCAAGACTAATGGGCTGAAAAGCATAAAACACATAAGATGATTGCATTAATTCAAGGTACACTTTTAGATGCATCATCCATACTAGATTATAGTAACTTTTTTCTCTTTTTTCTTGTCTCTTTTATTTTGCATTTATTTATATATTGAGTTTCTCATATAAGAGAAACCTAACATTATGGTTTAAAGATACCTCTATTTTCCTACAAATGATTTAAGTTTATCCTTTGTTATGACAGAGTTACTACTCCATTGTGTGTGAATACCACCTTTAATCTACCCTTTCATCTGTCGATAGACATATGCACTGTTTCCAAAATTAAGCTATTATGATTTATGCTCCTATTAACATGGGCATACATAACTTTTAACTTTTTTGGTAAGATACCCAGAGGGGGAATAGCTGGGACAATGGGACCTCCAATCCTAGCTTTTTGGGGATCTCCACACTGATTTCCACATTGGTTGCACCAGTCTACACTCCCACCAACAGTGGAGAAAGGTTCCTTTTCCTCACAGCCCCTCCAGCATTTGTTATTGGTTGATTTCTTGATAATAGCCATTCTTTCTGGAGTGAGATAGAATCTTAGCATTGTTTTAATTTGCATTTCTTAAATGACTAGTGATGTTGCACATATTTTCATGTAGTTATTGGCCATTTGTACTTCTTCAGACCCAGGGCCAGGTTTTGATGATTTTTTTACTTTCTAAATAGCCTATCAGGCAGACACAAGTCATTCAGTTTATATTCGCACCCTAGGCATGCTGCACTACTTAGTGAGCCCTACAAATATCTGCCACTTTTTAGGTTGCCTGGTGTTAAAAATAAATTCAATATTTTCAGACATCTAAAATATAAAATTGAGTGTTTAAAAAAATGACCTGTTTACTCATAACTGATTCAAAATAATGCAGCTTTTTTAGAAAGAAAAAAATAAAAATTTACTTTGGAAAATGAGTTTCATTTTCCTGAAATAGGAAATAGATGTCTTGCAAAATGCTACTTCTTTTTTTTTAAACATCATGCTATTTTCTTTAACAGCCAAATCGCTGTTTAATTTTTAAGCATACTAATGTAAACTAAAGCACAATTATGGGAAATCTTGTGTTTGTACTAAATTAGGAAAAAGAACTATTTGGTCAATGAGTACACAGTCATCATGTAGGTTCTCCTGCTGCCTGTTTCTATAGTTCTCCCACCTTAAACCAGGCAGGTGTCTTGCTTTATACATTTATATTTTGAAAAAGTATATATGTCTTGAATTTTTTTTTAAGTTCACAAGATTAGGAGTAATAGTGTGCTTTAAGGTGCTGGTTCTTAATTGGGCTGACATTGCCCCAGTGTCAGGAGGCACAGTTGCTTGTCACCATTTGCAGGGCGTTTGCTGTTGGTACCTGGCAGGTGGAGTCCAGGGATGCGGCTGAGCATCCAACAGCGCATGGAGAACCTTCCCAAACAAAGACTCTTCCAGCACAGGATGTCAGTGCCGAGACTGGAAACCCCATGAATTCAGACTTTTTCTGGATTTGCCTTTCTCAGAGCTCTCCCACAAACAACTCTTGTTTAAAATGGTAACAGTTAAACACTACTCTTGTTCCACCAGAGTGAGCCCCAGGATTTTCTGCCTTGAAGGAGGCTATAAATCATTTCCACTGGCTTATGGGTGGTTCTAACAGTAATGGACAGTTGACAGTGGTGGTGAGATTTTAGCACCTCAAGATTTCAAGGGCCAGAAAGAAGACTCCTACTGATGGTGGCCTGAAAGAAAAAAACCAACAACAGTAAGGAATATCAGACTTTTATTCCTGATTGTTTAAATAGTGCTGCATATTTTTAATTGATTAAGCATAATTTTTATTTTATAAGCTTGATAGTTTTATGGATTTGCCACTCTTCATACCCTTTAATTAGCATGCAAAATCTCATGAAAATTAGCTAACTAAATTACGTCACTAAAATTTATATTTCCAAACTTTGCATCTCTCCCTTTGACTAGTCTTGGTTGGCTGGAAATAACACCAAAAAAACTAAGATTTGGAAAATTGTTTTCATGTGTGTGTGTGTGTGTGTGTGTGTGTGTGTTAGATATTTGTGCTTGACATCGAAAGGGCCCACCTATGGGTTTCTCCGATCAACACACCTCTCCCAGAAAATGCCTCTTATCTACTTATCTTGTCCTGAAGGCCACGCCTGTGTTTTTCAGTCTTTCTAGTCCATCTCCATTGTTTGGCCCCTTGTTGAGAGTTCTAAACCAAGTAGGAAAAACCGGAGTCCTTTCTCCAGAGTTTTCAAACTCAAAACCAAAGGGAGTAGGCCCTCAGTGGCTACATTTGCAAGGTCTTTGCCAAGTTGCTACAGCCATGCATGTTTTCTACCCTGTGGAAGATGACAGCTGGCTACAGGGGAGCAGGTGAAACCAGAGGAGGAGGATGGAGGGGCAGAGGGGTTGCATTCCTAGCAACACTGCCCTTGTCCCAGTCTGTCCAGGACTTCTGCAAGAATGTTCCCAAATCCTTCTGCTTTTCTCTTTACTTAGGTCCATTATCGCTAAGTCCTTGCAACTTGGGGACAAGAGAACCAACACAACACAGGGTCTTCACCTGAAAAGGAACTCCTGGAACCCCCCACATGCAGACATCTCCTAACAAACAAACAAACAAACAAATAAAAAGACCACAAACCCCAAAGTGCATCTGTTTTCGGGGGGGCATCTAGTAATTAGTTTAGACTGCAACAAATGGCATATACAGACTGTTGGCTCTGCATGTGTGCGCAAAGATTGGTGTTCTCCCTATTATATTCCAATTTAAGAATGGCATCAAGTTTATCAGTGAGCAAATGGAACCAAGCACAACCACATGTATGGGTGGTGAGAGGTGTGTGCCTTGATGGGTAGATATTTTAGTCTTCCAGAAAAATTAATTGCTTTCACTGTTTTGATAGCAAGGGGGACACAACCCTATTCCCTCACTTAAACTTGGTGATGGTTGGGTATTTTTAGCAAATGAGTTGTCAGCAGAAAAGCTTCATTAGACCCATCAGGGTATCTGCCCATGAAGAACAAATCCCAAACTGTACTGACAGTTTCCTTGAGCCAAAATGATAAAGCACCTCTGACAAGAGCCATATTGTGCTCCCCATGCGAGGAGCAGGAGGAACAAAAGAGACAGTTTGATCTTCATTTGGTCAGGTTAATATTGACACAGCTTGGAAGCGTCAGGAGCATGTCAGGCACGCGCACTGCACGCGCTCTGGAGACTTGCCTCCTGGTTTCCATAAAACACAAAGAGAAACCCAGAGAGGAAGGAAGTTCTCCTGCTTTCTTGAAATAGTCTTCAAGCCAGTTGATTTATTTTTACTAAGGAAAATAACTAAAGCCATAAGTGTTCAGGCTCATGGCTCAAAACAAGCCAATGAGAATGTTCTTACATCTCTTCATAATTATGGATATAGCATTATTGTTATTTTTATCAATAAATAGACTGTTGCTCAGCTTCTACCATTTCAAAAGCAAGGCATGCCTATTTAGTGGATTTCCCTTTACATATGTGCCCTGAATTATGTGTTCCCTTACAGGAATCCTTGCAAACATAACGAAGGAGAAAGGGGTCCTTAAGAACAACCATCTACCCTTTTTTCTCCACTGTGTCCTTAAATTTCTTTGTAGTGGAAGATGTGATTATTATTGGTCTGTTCTTGAAGAGCCAATTCCTCTCTTCCTTAATGATATGGTTATAGAAGGTAATAAATACTTGTCCCATGACATGAAAACAAGCATTTTCATTTCTTAGTTAGCATATGATCTCTCCCTCTATTCTTGAATTCTTTAGCCGGGGTGAGGACTCAGCAAGAGTTATTGCTTCAAAGACTCTTGGTTTTTCCTTTCATACTTACGATGTACTTGACCTAAATTGAAATCGCTACAGATTGGTGACATTATTATAAATACCTGTGATAGTTGTGCCTTTGTTCTTGGAGGCTTCTTCTATTAAGATGCCCATTTGGTCAGGGAAAACAAAACAAAACAATAAAACCCATTCCTCTTGAGTCGCCTTAGTTGCCTGCATAAATTCTAATTTCTGTTTTCCTGTGGGCTTTCCTTGAGCAAAGAAATAGTATTGGGAACATCTTCAGAAAATGGGATTTTTGCATGCCAGATGGTAAAATGGAACTTTTCCACCATTTGTGTATCTAAGCCACTGGAGCAAGGAAGACTATGTGAGGGTCATTCTAGATAACCAGTAATTATGCTTTGTCTACTGCCTTTTTTCAGTGCTATGTGCATATATATGCTGAATTTCACAAAGGTACAGGTGACTGCAAGAACAGCACAACAACCTTCTTTGTAGAAGTTTCTTTGGGTTTGTGGTTTTAGACTCCTACGTATGATGAGCAATCTCCCCACAGTTATGCTATATCGACTAGGTAAGAAACTGAAAACTGATCATAAGATGTGGTAATAATAATGGAGCTTCAAATTGGCAAGGAGTGCATTGTTACTAGCCATGGTGAGGGTTGAGAATGTTCCTTGCTTGTTCACGTTGACAAGGGAGAATCAATGCTAAGCAGAAGTAAATGGAATAGCAAAAACAAAACCCTATTTTTATTAAATTAAAGCCTAAATTAATCTGAAACCCTTCGGTGATGGAGACTTTCCTTACGTTAGGGTAACTTGTAGTTAAACATGGTCTCTGAAGGCAGACTAACCCACTGGGAGTCCCATTTTCACACATGTGAGCTGTGTGACATCAGCTGCTTGATCTCTGGAAAACTCCATTTCCTCAGCATAACACAAACCAATATTATTGGCCTCATAAGGCATCTTAAAGTTTAAAAGGATAAAAAGCATTCAACCAAATTCTTAATGAAGAAGCAATTCTTCATTAAATTATGGTTAGGCCATGTACTATTGATTTAAGTCAATAAAATAAGTTGAGGAATAAATGAAATTTTACTGATATGTATGCATTAATTCATCCTGTAGTATTTTTTCATATTCACAACATGGCTCTCTTGTTAGCTATAGAGAATGAAAATATGTACTGTCTGACACTATATTCAAATTATGGAGTGTAATAGTTTTAATAGACCCAGTGAAGTTGTTAACTATTAAAATGCCTTCACTACCTTATAAAAATAAGAACAATGGAGTGTAAAAAAATGATGCGTAGGGAAAATACCTTCACTTACCAACTACAGAATGTATGAAAAAAATAGAATAAATAAAATCTCTTAATTTATGCATTTTGTGTTCTCATAAATCATTTTCCTGTCAAAATCATCAGACTTTATTATTGCTGAATATTTTAAGTATTATTATAGAGTTTTGGTAACATAAATCATAAAGCTTTCAGCTAGAACATTTGTAAGCATACCTCAGCATTTTTCTTATATCTTGATAAAAAAAATTAGCTCTCAGTCTAGAAATAAATCCATGCAGTGTAAATGTCAAACTATACTCTTAAATTTCAGTAACTCAGCAATCCATGCTGCCACTATGCTGACAAGGTAGCTATGGATTGTCAAGCTCTTTAAGACTTGCTGATCTCCAAAAGGCCGCTCTTCAAGCTTGGGTTTTAATCTTGGTAATGAGTTTTACCTACAGACATCCTACCTACAGGAGATAGCTGCTCCTTCAATTTTTCTATTTCCCTCAAGAAGAAAAAAAATTACTCAGATATAACAAATCTGGGACTAGCTTGTCCTTTGTCTTAGTCACTTTTCTTGACTCTGGGATAAAATACCTGACACCTACAACAAAAAAAAGGAGAAGTGTATTTTGGCTCGCATTTCAGTTCAGAGTTGAGTGGCTCTGAGGCAGGATATGGTGTGGGGGATGGAGGAAGAAAGAGGCTCACCTCACGGAGTGCAGGAAGCAGAGCATTGTGAGGTAAGGAGCCTGAAAGGGAGATGTGCCCTACCAGGTCGCACCCCTGTCACCTGCCTCTCCCTTACCAGACCCAGCTCCCACCAGCAAGCCAGCAATAACCCACAACATCCTTGACATTACCAAACAATTTACTTCATCCAGTAAAAGCGTCAGTCAACATACAGTATTTCATTTGTAATTTTTTTTTTTTTTGGAACCGGGGATCCAACACATGACCTCGCACTTGCCAGACAAGCGCTTATGCTGCTGAGCTAAATCCCCAGCCTTGTTTGTAATCCTTAAAGACAACTGTTGTGGAGTGTGTGTGCAGTTCAGAACATGGAACCTAAGAGGAAGAATTCAAATCAGGGCTAAAATTCACTGACAGTCATTTGGGAAGACATGTTGGAAATGATTAGAAAGACTGTACCTTGGTGATTCAGCTGAAGGAAAAATCATTACTTTTTTTTTTCTTTATGCTTTAAAAGCTGTTGTTTCTGTAGTGGCAAGCAGAAGCTCATTCATTGACTCTAAGTTGGAGTTAGGGATTTTTTAAAAATTCATTAACGAACAAACACTGTTTATCCATGTTGCATCTTTTATACCTTTTAAATAATTTTTAAATTTATTTTGAGTAGTACATATTTGCAGTTACATTCCTTGTGTGGAGCCGATACTTGTACAGAATGCATCTTAATTCCTCCTTTGTCCCCTTTCTTCCCCTCTCCCCCTCCCTCCTTCTCTTGGTCCCCTTCCCATTTGAGAAAGATCTATCTACCTACTTCCTATTATACATTTTTATTTTGTTTTTTATTGATAAATTGAGTTTCCCATATAAGAGAAAGCAAGCAATATTTAGCCTTGTGTGTCTGATTTATTTCACTTAACAGTATGGTCTCAAGGTGCATCTAATTTCCTACAAAAGACTTGTTTGTCTTCCTTTATGGCAGAGTCATACTCTGTTTTAAAAATTGCCCTGCTTCATATTTAACTATGTGTCACTTCCTCCATCATCCCACAGGTAAGATTTTACATGTCAGCCCCTGACATGACTTAAAGATGTGTGTGATTACTATCTGGAAGTTCACATGTGTTATAAAGGACACAAAGCAAAGAATTGTAATCTGGATAACCAGTCTCTATAACACAAAATATGGCAAAATATTTCCTGTGAATCAGGTAAATCCTATGAATCCTGAGAATGACCTCTTGATAGTGTAAGAGCCAAAAAAAGAAAGAGACCTAGTATTTATCGTCTATGCTATGCCAGGTCCTCTAATAGCTTTTTAAATATGTTCTTAATTCTCCCAACACTCCTATGAAGTGAGGGATTACAGATGCAGAATCTGAGGCTCAGAAATGAAGTAACTTACTAAAATCAGCTAGCTAGTGGGGAGCATAAACAGGGTTAGCTCCATGTCTGGCTAATCCCAAAGCCTGTACTAGAAACTGTTGAGGGAGCTCCTTAAAACAGACACACAGAGATTTTAAGTTAGCCATTTGATGACAATTTAAATACCAGTGTATCATGATGTCCATTATATATTAGATTTTAATATATGTTACTTAAGTTCATATAGAAATGACATTCTGTTGTATGTGATTACAGAGGTTGTCCTCCACCTAACACTATGTCATGAGTGTTTTTGGTGTCAATGTTCTTTCATAGCAGGGTTTTTAATAACAGTATAACAGTCCCTTGTGTGATTGTTTCATAATTTATTGAATCATTTTGCAGTTGCTGACATTTAGACTTTGTTTCCATGTTTGAAAGTAATAATCCCATGAAGTACATATCTGATTCTCTCTTTAGAATGCATTTCTTTTCATAATTGTGCATGTAACATACTTTGATCATATATATTTCTAAAACATATATGAAAGTGCCCATTTGGAAATATTAACCAAAAATAGGAAAAGAGAAGATAAAATTGTATTATCAAATGATTTGATTAATGAATTTTAGCTATATATTGGTTATTTATATCCCAATTGTAATTTGTCTTTTATGTATTCCAACTGTTTTTCAATTGCTGTAACTACTTCTCATTGATTTACTTAAACCATTACTCTCAAAGACCTTTCTTGTCTTAGATATAAAACAAAAAATAATAAGAATGATAATTGCACTGAGAAACTTTTTAATGAGTTCTACATAGGAGAGTGTCATTATTTGATTTACATTTCTAAACATAGATCTTGTGCTAAGAATGTAGCTCAGCAGTATGTGAGAGCCTTTTCATGAGCCTGAGTTTGATCCTTTGCACCACAAAAAAAGAAAGGAGTGAAAAAGCAATGAGAAAAAAGAAAAGCTGCCTCTTGATGCTGTTTAGAGAACCGATTGTGATCAGAGGGAGACAGTGGCCCCTGGGAGACCAACGGGGAAGCTGCCACCAAAGTTCAAGCAAGCGGTGACAGAGGCTGTGGCAAGCGCAGCAGTGGGGACAGAAAGAAATCAGTGAAATATTTGGACCCGAATCTGTTTTAAGGAAGTTGCTGATGGATTAACTGAGAAGGGGGAAAAAGCAAACAAGAGTATTTGCTTGATGTTTGGCTTGAATAACTGCGTGGTGGTGGTTGTGCCATTTAAGAATACAGAGCAAGCTGGGCACAGTGTCGCATGCCTGTAATCCCAGCGCTTGCAAGGTAAGGCAGGAGGATTGCTGGGAGTTCAAGGCCAGCCTGGGCTACAAAAGTGAGCTCAAGGCCAGCCTGAACTGCATAGTGAGACCCTGTCTCAAAAAGCCAAAAAAAAAAAAAAAAAAAAGGAATACAGAGCAAGTGGGTCATGCTGTATTTGAAAGAATGGGTAGGCATTTACAAAGAGGCTCATGTGGACAGACAGAGTTAGAGTCCAGGTGCATGTAAGTTCCATCAGCCTTGGCAAGTAGATCGTTTTAAAGCCGTGTGACTAAAATCACCAAGGAAAAGGAAGGGAAAGGGGTTGGGCAACATAGTCCCAACTGGACAGTGAATATTCACAGGCTCAATAAGAAAGGCCAACTAGCAAAGGTGACAAAGGAGAGGCCAGTGAGCTGGGAAAGAGCAATCAGGTTATACCATGAGGAAAGTGCAGTGCTTCAAGGAGGAAGGACCACCTTCACGGAATTCTGCGGTAAAGTCAAATAGGAAAGTGATTTGGGGATTTGGCAACCTGGAAGTGCTTTTTACTTTTGAGAGGAGTTGTTAAGGGGAGAATGAGGCCTGACACTCTACAGGAGAGACTGAGAAGACAACAGAAGGTGAGCGTGCATGAGTGGTAGAAGAGCAGTGAGGCTTTCTCTCTCAAGGAGTATCCACATTTGAGTACCCAAATGTTTACATTACATACATCATGTTTATTTCACGTGATGCATGGAAGTTACTAGTGTCTGGCATAAAGACTAAATTTTTCAGAGCGATGGAGTAAGACATAAAGTGGAATTTTGTGAGAATGGAATTTTGCATTTCATTTACTTGTGCACTTTCAACCAAGAATGCAGTAAATTTGCTGGACACTACCACCATCGCTATTTCAGGTCTTGTGTATACGAATTCGAGCAGGACCATGCCATTTCTATTTCTTTGTCCTGGGTCCTCACCACTAGTAACTTTTTCTAGGGCTCTTGCCATCTGCACCTTAGCATTTTTTTTGTCTTTTTGAGACAGGGTCTCACTATGTAGTTCAGGCTGGCCGTGTGCTCACTTTGTAGCCCAGGCTGGTCTCAAATTTGCAACAATCCTCCAGTCTCAGCCTCCCAAGTGCTGGGATTACAGGCGTGCACCACCATTTGGCTAAGAACTAAAGGTTTTTCTCCCCACAATTCTAGGCCTTCCCACGCACTCCAAACTAGAAATTATTCAGGCAAAAAGACTTATGACCTCCGAGACGGTTTAATGATTGAATCTTTGGAACTACGGGTGACAAAGGGCTGTGACCACAAACAACTATTCATCTTCGCTGGTGGGATTAGTCTGGGATTTTGTTAGTCAATTCTCAGCTGCTTAGCAAAGTGATTTCCTAAATTCTATGCAGCAATTATAGGCTGAGCTCAAAAGTACAGAGGGGATGTGTGCCAGGGTACGGGTGAAAAATGAAAGGGAGGTGCTTTTCATTTTCTAAACTCTTTGCAAATCGAGTGGGAAATACACATATATGTGCATCATTTTAGCTTAAAAGAGGGGGAATATTTTGGAGATATTTGAGCAGATTAACAAATCGTGTTTGTATACATGCAACTAAAACAGTAATTTATCAGGTAGAAGGCAGATGGGAGAGTACAATGCCAACCTGTGTCTACAGTTGGATTTCGTTGATGATGAAGTGCTGTTTATTCAGGGCCAGCCTAGCTCGTCAGTAACAGAAGAGCCACCACAGCACACGACTCCCTGCGTAGCTAGAAGACAATAATAAATTATCTCCTATGCAAACAGCACCAGCTAAAAGCAGAACAAACAGACTGCGCCTCCCGGATGCCTGGAGATTCTCACTCATTCCCTTGTTTGATTCTGTTTTAAAGATAAAATTCTTGCTGTTATTCTAAAGCTGATAAGATTGAATCTGAGTTGGATAATTTTATTAGGACACACAGGACATTATTGCCGATTATCTCTGGGTGTTACTACAAAATGTAAATATTTTGTTTCTTTAATTTGCCTAAGTGCAATAGATTGTTGATAATCTTTTCTTTTATCAATACTTCATTTGATCCTGTGGAATTCAGGGTCACCTAGAGAAAACTGAGACAGTGCTACTCAAAGGACCTAGATCTTAAGAATCGCTTAAGGCACACAATGAAAATACAGTTTCTTGGGTCCTGCCTCTAACCTGGTAAATAAGAATTTCTAGCAAAGCAACCCAGAAATACACACCACAGGGTGATTTTTATGATGAGGCTGGTAAGAGGAATCAGGAGCTGAGGACATGAGTCACTGTAAGTCCCATGACAATGCTGACAGCAGGAAGGACTGGTCGACAGAAAGGAAGCCAGTTGACAAAGGCCTTCTTAAAGCAATGTTTATAGATTTCAATGTGCACAGAATCACCCAGGGTGGGTGGAAAAGGCAGACTCAGATTCAGTAGGTGTGGGGCATGGCCAGAGACTATTTTCTAATGAGGGACCTCGTGGAGCCAGTGCAGCTGGACTCTAGAGCTGTCAGCATAACATGGAAGAATCCAAACAGATTGGGGTGCAGTCGCATTTCTGAAGAGCAAATGGTCTGAGAGTGTGGCCTGGAATGATGCAGATTTTTTTGAATCCTAATCCTATGCTCAGATACAAGTAAAAACCTGCCCTCTCTTGTTTGAATAGCAGCCAGGAATGTAGTGATAATTGTTATTATATGAGAAAATCTCCTCCACTTGTGTGTCTTCTTTCAAAAGTTTATAAGTACATTTGGGGAGCAGGTTATATACATAATAAAAAATATTCAAAAAAGAAAATTGCACAGCTTCTCACATCGAGCCCTTTTACTTCTACATGGGTGAGCTGAACTGAACTTTCACAAAGAAGACAGTTACGTGTATAAAGTGGTTCTCTTACTGCAGTTAATAAAATGTACAGGGGCAGTACATTTTCTGTAAGTGATATAAGTCACAGATCTGGGTACTTCCTGGAAGTATTCATTTCTCCATAGCTTCCTCAAATAGCAAGTAGATCTGACATCACAACTCTTAAAAATTGCTCCTGGGCTCCTACACTGGAATAATCACTATTCAGTAAACTCAGCTAAGCTCACCTTTAGAAATTTCTGTTTAGAACTAATAATCATTAGAAAACAAAGCTGCAGGGAAGAACACTAACTTTGTCTTATTTTTCTGATGATGATCATCATAGACGACATTTTTATATAGGCCTTATAAATGGTAAGAACAATAAATATGCTTTGTAAACTATGCTTTAATAAATATTTTTTTAAATAAATATTTTTAAAAGGAAATGTTAAGATATTTGTTTCTTATCTCAACTGTTAGTAATGATGGCAAAGAATTCTTTTTTCTTGGTCTTGGAAAACAAGTAAAGTGTATTATAAGCCATAGCATGAAAGTTTCCCAACTTTCTCAAAGCAAAGTGCTCCTTTTATTTGTCTCTCACAATAAGTATATGTCCTGACACATCATAGGCCTGAACTGATTTGCAGCACAACTCCCCATAACTAAGCAATTTGATATTTATATCAGATTTCCTGTTGTCTTTTCAGAATTGTGTGTTTCACAGCAATATCACCAGTGATTTGAAAGCATTCACAGATAAGTTCAGCTATGATGTCCTCATCCTGTTCTCCAGCTACCTGTCAGAGGACCAGCAGCCTAGACGACAGATTGCTGTGTACTCTCAGAACCTGGAGCTGTGTAGTCAGGTAAGCCCTTCCTCCAACCCCAGCTCATTTCGGTGCATCCCAATCTTCTGGCTTTTAGAATAGTTGGTGGAAGATGGGAGTGCATTTGTGGCTTGGAAGAAATTGCCCAAAGAGACCAGTGTTCTTAGAGTTGAGTTTTAGGAAATATTGGGTGTATACTGCACACTGAGTCTTTTAAGAGGACCTGTATTAGTTCCTGTCATGTGTCTGCAGCAAAAGGTCTAACAAAGCACCTGAGGCTGGGTACTTTATAAAGAAAAGAGGTTTGTTTAGCTCACAGTTCTAGATCCAAGAGTATGGCACTGGTGTCTGCTTGGCTCTGATGAGGGCCATGGCAGGTAGCATCACAACAGCGAGAATACACAGGAGGTCACATGGTGAGGCAGGAAGCAAGAAAATGAGCTGAGATAGCTGAGCTTGCTTTACAGCACCCACTCTTAGGAAGGACTCTGATCGAGTCCCATGAGATCTTCGCTAGACCTTTCTGAGGGTGATGTTCACATAACTTAATCACCTCCCACCTAAAGTTCCACCACATTAGCATCACTGCACTGAGGATCCAGCTTCCTGCCCAGGAGCCTCTGGAGTGCACACTCAATCCCTGTCTAATCCAAAGCACGGCCCCTAATGATTTCTTTTACTAGACTGACTCCATAAAAAGATCAGGGCTTTCTCACCCAAAGGAAAGCAAATCCTCCTTTAGGGCCAGTTCCTCAGGGACTGCTCTTGGATCATAACAAGGTATAGTCTCTGTCTCAATACCCACTGGTGCCCAGGGTTTAATGAGTGGTGACTTGATGCTTTGACACAAGTTTCTCTCTAAGTACCAAGATTCTGACTGGGTTAGCAGTTGGAGCCTTGTACTGATGACTGAGTCTTTTAACCCAAGGCCTAGAAAATAAAAAAAATTAAAGAATTATACAAAATGAATCAAAATAAGCCACTAAAAGCTGGGCTGGGTATGTAGCTCAGTGGTAGAGGGTTTGATTAGCACGTGAGAAGTTCCAAGTTTGAATCCAACATTTCAGGAATGTCTACTGCATAGGCCAAACTGGTGTAGCTAATATGGGAACATACATGACCCATTGTCATGTGAACCACATAAGCACAGAGCACATCTATGCTCTTCTTTTGTCACATCCACTCCCTTCCTTCCGAGATTCTCTCTCCGTCACAGCCCTCTCAGCACTTCCCTGTCCCTTCTCATGTTCCCCAGCCAAGAAGATGCCCTGGCCCTGCTGCACATGTGTCTGGTCTCCCCGTTGCCCTGTGCCATGCGTGGACCACATCACCAGCCTGTGGCCTTCCAGTG
>RJWT010003612.1:0-35797 GCA_004365215.1 Cuniculus paca | reverse complement strand
AAACATTTATTTGAAATAAACATATGTTTCTATACTATATAGTTTTTTTTCTGATTAAGTCAGCCACAAAAGGTAGTGACTTTTTATATTACAGATGTTTAAAATATATTAACTACTTGCTTTGGTGTTTCACACCATTGTACAATGAGTGACCAGAGTTGTACTGCTTCCTGCTCCGAAAATGTTCTATGTGCCTTTCAGAGTGATGTATTACATTGTCCTAATGAGGGGAGATAAAGGACATAAAACTAAGTAAAACTTTACAGTCAGAGAAGAGCTAGACAGGACAAGAAAAAAAAGTATTCCAGTTTATTTGTACTGTAAGGGAGTTCTTATGTTTGACTAAATTCACAAAAAAGTGACAATGGAGTATCATCTCTTCAAAAATTCAAATTAGGGCTCATATATTTAGAAACTCTGGAACTTCTCAGACCCATTGTAACCTTCATTCATCTGCACCCAGTGACCCACTGGACATTATTTCTGTAAATGGCCAGGAACGCATAGTTCAATACTGCTTCAAATATTAAATAAAATTAAATAATTATCTGGCCAAATGGAGGACTAGGGATTTACCCTTCCAAATTAAACAACCAACCCAGAATAAAATGTATGACTCAGTGACTTGTGACTGACAAGCTATATGGAAATAACCCTGAACCCCAAGGAGAGGCAACACAGGTCAGCGTTCTGATTCCCCAGTGCACTGACCTGAGAGTTTCCAGGCTGTGGCACCTACACAAGGCTGGGCACTCTGAGCTAAGCAGATGAATTTGAAAGTTAGAGATAGGGCAGCTGCTCTTCACCAGAGGACAGAGTGCACCAAAAAGAAAACTGCACAAGGGGAGAACTCTGGAGATGAAGCAAGCTCCCAACTAATTCACGTGAGGAACCTACACGAGGCCAGGAAAGCACTACAGGAAGGGTGAGAGGAGTGCATCAGCATTCACTCGGGACAGAAAGAGTGCCTACTCTCCAAGCCACACTGGAAAAGTCAAGATTCCAGAGCACTGGGCAGGGACCCTGAAAGGGCACTCCTCTCTGCAGTGGGGAATATCAGTTTTCAACTAAATGTGGGCTTAGTCCCACTTCAGATTTCTTAAAAGCAAGATTTGAAAGAATCAAGCTGTTAATAAATACTTAACACTATCTTGGAATGAAGGTGAACAGTATTATCCAAAACCTAACAAGGTAATATTTATACTGTTTGGCACCAATCAAAAATCACCATCTGTGCAAAGAATTAGGAATTTATAAACTACAGAGAGGGATTAAAAAAAAAAAGTCATTCAGAACCAATCCATAAGTGATATATATATTAAATTAGTAGACAAGGACATTAAAGAAGTATAACTGATTTCTGTATGTTCAAAAAGTTAAATAGAGGCAAAGATAGTTAAAAAGACCTAAATAAACTTTTAAAGATAAGAATTACAAATTCTGAAATAACACACTGGATGGGATTAATAACAGGTTACAAACACAGAAAAAAAAGATTAGTGAATTTAAAGACCAATAGACACTATTTAAAATTAAACACATGGGGAAACAAGAATTAAAATAAAAATATCAGATAACCATGGAACAACTTCAGAAAGTCAAAGCTCCATGTCACTGAGTCTATGAGGAGAGTGGAGATAGGGTACAGAGAAGTGGGGGAATGGGCAACATGGAGAAGGTGGAGGACAGGGAGGTATCTGAAGTAATAATCTGAAATATTCCTAATTTAATGAAAGCCATTAGTTACAGACTCACTGAACCTCAAGCACAACAACAAAAAACACATGAAGGTGCATCATAATCAAATTACTCAAAAGTAGTTATGAAAACAGAATTCTACAAGGAGTAGAGAAAAAACTAAAATATCTATGGAAGAATAAAGATAACAGCAAAAATTTCACATCAGAAGCAACGCAAAACAAAAGCAGTAGAACGAGATCTTTAAATACTAAATGCTTCCCCCCTCAAACTTGTCATTCTAGAATTTCATACCAGTGAAGTATTTTTCAAAACCAATGGTGAAAAAAAAGAGTTTCTCAGAAATACAAAAGATGAAAGAAACTAGATTCACACTGTAAGAAATGTTTCACACTACAAGAAATGTTCTAGGAAATCTTTCGGGCAGAAGGAACACAGTACAATATAGAAATACAAATCTACACAAAAGAATGAGAGTTCTAAACATGGAATTAGGAAATACGTAGCTCACAGATGGAAGAACTGTCCTTGAAAAAGCTCACTCATACCTGAACCTGATTTAAATGGTAAGGTTCTAGGTTTCCAGTTGTATGGAAATGAGATTTTAGCAGAGAATATGTATATCTTACAAAAGAGAGGGATGTGAATTATAGAGACCAGAGGACAGACTGTGGTAATCAGCCTCCAAAACAGTCCCACAATCCTGGCAGTTAAACCCATCTATGTATATTCCCTTTCTACACAACATGTGACTAGGGCTAGTTTTTGTGACCAACAGAACACGGCAGCAGTGGTGATATGTCCTTTCCAATATTAGGTTATAAAAGAGTGAAGTGTAACTTCTTGTGGGCTTTCTCGAGGCTCACTTGCTCTGGGGGATACTAGCTGGCATTTCATGGGGAAACTCAGGCAGTCCACTGGGAGGATCACATGGAGAGGAATTGAGGTCTCTAGCCAATAGCAAGGAAGTAAGGCCCGAAAATAATGAATTTAACAAGTTTGCAGCACGTAAAAGGATCCTAAGCTAGACTCATTTAGCTATGCTACACCTAGATCCATGACTCAGAAACAATGCAAGAAAATGGATATTCATTGTTAAAACAAATAAAAAGTCATGTAATTCAGTGCTATGAACAAACATTACAATCAAAACAGAAATGAGTTCCAAGTTATTTTCCCTTAACTGAAAGAATAAAAAGGGCTCCTTACTTGCAATACTGTGAACACTGTGCTTACATGGATAGCAAAATACAGCACACCAATTACAACGCATACTACTAGGTCAGATTGTAAACGCTCACTCTGTGGAACAAAAAACAAAACAAAACAAGAATTATTAAACAATTACACTAAAAACTTTTTTACAAAATGTTTAATTCTCAATTGGAAAAGTTTAAAAAGTAGTTGACTCATACTCCTCAACATGTCTAGGTATTGCTTACATATAATAAATAATACATTAAATCTTATTTTCTTCATTAATGTCTTTGTATTTTTGGTTTGACACTATAATGCCACGGAAATTAAATGAATCCAGTCTTGCATGTTATAAACATATTGGTGGTCTTTTTTTTTCTTTTGTCTTTTTGAGACAGTGTCTCACTATGCAGTATACATTTCTTAGGATGAAAGTTTTCCCCACCATTGGTCTATACATTTTACTTGTACATAGAGTAAAAGAGCATAAGGTTCTTAAATTACCAAATCACTTATAGTGTACATCTCTATGTGTAAGTTGTATTTTCACTGGTCTTTTAAAATATTTAAACTACACGTATTTGTCCTGTTTTACTTAGCAGGTTTTGATTCTTTCAGTGGTTACACAGGTTGAGTACCTCTTCTGAAATGACGGGGGCCAGAAGTAGTTCAGATTTCAGTTTTTTAGATTTTGAAATATAACTGCACAGACTTTAATAGTTGAGAACCTCTAAAGGGAAAATCTGAAACCCAAAATGCTCCAAATTAAAAATGTTAATTTTGGGGCATTTTGGATTTGGAATTTTCAGATTAGAAATGCTTAACTTGTAGTAAAAGCCAGAAATCTCTTGAAAATCTTAGTCATCACTGAATAATTAATTTATATACATAAATCTGTTATATTCAGCACATTTTACTATACTTAACATGAAATAGCCTTGCTAACAGGAAAACTAGTCACAAAATTTTTTTTACTTCAATTTTATATCATGGCAATTTTGCATCTTTAAAGTTTTCTAAAGAATATGTGAACAGTTTATGTCCACTGCAAGTAAATATTATGTGCAACTCAGGAAGTCTTTCATAAATGGAAATAATCTAAAATAAAGCAAAAATGTTCTATATTTTGGTTTATACAATAAGTATGAATCTACAGAATTCATTTTTCGAATAAATACTAAAAGGATACATGAATACTCAAAGAATTTATCATTTGCTAAATTAGAAATTTAAAAGAACTACTGCATTTATTTATGTACATTAAGTTAGTTTTGGTTATTGCTCTTTCCTTCATACTGGAAAACAGTTTCAGACAGTCCATGAGAAATACACTAGTACATGACTTAAAAGTTTTTTTAAATCAACAAGAATAATAACAAACCAAATCTAATTTGTTAATATAGCAGTCACCTCTTATCCACAGGTGATATGTTCCAAGACCAACAATAGTTCCCCGAAACTGCCGACAGTATCTAGCCTTAGTACCTAGTACCTATTACAGTGACCACTAAGTGACTAATAGAAGGATTGTGCATACAGTATTAGATATGTTGGCAAAGGGATGATTCTCAACTTGGGTGGGATAGTACAAGATTTCATCTTGCTTGCTACTCAGAATGGTGTGCTATTTGAAATTTATGCATTTTATTACTGAAATTTTTTGTTTAATATTTTCAGACTGTGATTGACTATAGGTAACTGCAATTAAAACTGAGGATACTGAAACTGAGGCTGAAGAGGAACTATTATATTCATCTTTAAAATCCTAGTCTAACCTGACCAGGACAAAAAATTCTGTGATCAATGAAATTACTTCAACTAAACTGAAGTAGTTTAATGTACTGTTCTACACAGAAACTAAGTCTGAGGAATGAACATTTCTTACAGAGATTAAGTATCCCTTATCTAAAATGCTTAGTACCAAAAGTGTTCTGGATTTTTTTGTCACATTTTGGAATAGTTGGGTATACATAATAAGACACCTTGGGGATAGGATCCAAGCCTAAAAACAAAATTTATTCATGCTTCATGTATACCTACAGACATAGCTTGAAGGTAATTTTACACACTATTTTTAGTGCCCCTATGCTTTGACTATAAACTGACACACAATATCAGGCATGGAATTTTCCATTGTGGTATCATGTTGGTTCCACAAAAAGTTCTGGATCTTAGAGCACTCTAGATATTTGGGTTAAGGATGCTCAACCTTTATGATAAAATTTTGAGAAAAGGCCAACAGCAGTATACAACTACCTCTACTCACTGTAACTTTACACTTCTCCCAATTACTAAAGACACTGAAAAATTTTTCATTGTATAACTTGATCAACCATCTAAAATTTAAACCTTGGAGGTGATTTTAAAAGTTAACACTTACAACAGAATTTCTAAGTTTTTCAGGCAGTGGGTCTTTTACTTCAGATAGAGGATCTTCTGGATTTTTCTCTTCTGCTTTTGGAAAAATCTTGGATTGCACCAAAGAACTTTTATATTTAAAAAAATTGAGAAAATAATTAATAAAAAATGTGTACATAACTTAAAAACCAGTAATTCAAATGGCAAAGTTTATGACAGAAAACAAATGGATTCAAATATATTTAGTCATTAAGCCATAACAAATTCTAAAAAGCTAAAGATACCAAAAACATATAATAAAAATACTTTTTATTAAAATAAGGTTTTAATACAAGTGACAAAAAACTCTCAGCCAACTTGATAAGAATGATTCAAGAAAAAAAAAGGTCTTAGAAACTATTTGTAAGAAATGCCAACTAAAAATTATTAAGTTATTAAATTTCTTTAATAATAACAGATTTCACTTACAAAAGTACAGATGGATCACTGCTTTGTCGGCTAAGATGATAGGATACTGCCACTAACAAGCCACAAAAAACGGAGAAAAGTACTGGAATATGCTGGCCATCCCATGAATCCTGTCGAAAAAAAATTAAAAATTTGACTGAACAATATGCCTCTAATTTATAATCTATCATGCCATCCTTTTATGTCAGTACTTTGGAATCAGTGAATTTATATTTTTAAAAATGTTTAACTATATTATTAACTGCATTTTATTCCAAATAAATTTATGTTTATTGCTAGTGGCAAGCTAGAATCTAACTGCTAGTTTTCTTTCAGTATAAAGTTTCAGGTTTTTCTTATTAAAACCATTCCTTTACTGGGAATAAAATGCTTCTTTGCATGCAACTATCAACTCTTCCATATTTTAAGTAGTATTACAGTAAACTATGTTTTTTTCGAAGAATGAAATTAACTTGATACAGTAAACTTATCTATAATAACAGTGGGAGGAAGGCAATACATGATAGAATACATTAAAGAAAATCTGGACATTTGGTATCCCGCTCTCTTCATACTTCTCTTTCTGTAATGTACCAGAGCACTTAGCTGGCCTGCAGCAACTATTTCCTAAAATGATTAATTGTGTAAGGGTAAGTTTCCATGGTCAACCAAACATGTGCACCTGCCATGTGGGCACGTTCACTGCAGTACCTCTGGAGTCTACTTCCATGACAGCTGGCAAAAAGTGGACAACGCTGTTTCCATGAATAGTTAACAGGTATGTTTGTCCTATACAGTGGACACCATTCTAATCCTTCATCTTTTGCAGGCGATTCAGCATGAAAAATGGCAGGAGTAGGGAACCAAATGGCAGTTTTTTCATATAGCTTGCCTTTTTCCCTCCTCAAAGATAAGTCTTAGAAATTGTTGCACATTTTAAAACACAGACATTTTTGTAAAGGCTAAATCAAAACCTTATACTATTATGTGTAGAGCTCCACTCTTAGATCTTTGTATTTTCTAAGTACAGTAAATCCTTGACTTAGGACCATTCGAGTTGCACTTTCACAGGTACATTGTATAAAACTCATTGTCACATTACGAATGAATCCAACTTTGAATGAACAATCCTTCCAGAAAGTAACTTGTTCATAACTCAGGAACTTACTGTAATTACTGCAATAACACTTTAAAATACACACAATTATTCCCAACTTGCAGGTGAGGAAAGTAAGGCACAGAAGATTTAAGTAGTTTGCCTGGTAAAGTGGTGGAGCCATAAACTGAACTTTTAGTGCATTTCAGCGTACTAAGAAGAAAGTTAAACAATATTTGAAGAGCTCTGAGAATGATAGATTAATACCTAAGATAGTGATGGAGAAAACCAAATACAGAAAGAGTATTTGGATAGTGGTAATAAGATAAACATTTCAGGCATATTAAGGAGTCAAGAGAGGCTGTGTGCGAGAAGAAGGCCTGGAGTGGAAACTAAAGCAAGTTAAGTGTACCTTTCATAAAGGGAAGTTCATAAATAATGCCCAGAACATAAAAAAATATAAGTAGAAGTAAAAGTTAAGACACAGAGGTAAGTACCAAAAAGTCAACTCAAACAGCTGAAAGTAACTCCAAGGAAGGAGATTCTAAAGGAACAGGGGACTGTTTGTTGTCTTGATAAGGTCTTATAGAACTATTTGACTCTGAAATATAGTCGTGCATAAATTTGATAAAACTAAGAACAAAAGATGTCCACTTTGGAATACTGGAAGAGAAAAAAAAAATGCAAGCCTACAAAAAACAAAGCAGAACAAAATGAACCTGCATAAGAATATTCAGGGTAAGCCGGGCGTGGTGGCTCACGCCTGTAATCCCAGCACTCGGAAGGCTGAGACAGGTGGATCGTTGTGAGTTCAAGACCAGCCTGGGCTACAAAGTGAGCTCAAAGCCAGCCTGAATGGCACAGTGAGACCCTGTCTCAAAAACACAAGGGCCGGGGATCTAGCTCAGTGGCCTAAGCACCTGCCTGGTGAGCGTAAGGTCACGAGTTCAATCCCCGGTGCTGGAAAAAAAAAAAAAAGAAGAAGAATATTCAGGATAGTCTTATTCATAATACCCCTAAACTAAAAATGACTCAATGTGCATTTTAGATGAGCTATAAATATATTTATACGACAGAGGTAATAAAGATTTAAAATTAAATGAATACTTTTCTGCAGTAAAAAATGACCAATTCACCAAGTGAATGAATCTGAAAAACATTATACTGCACAAAGTAGGTCATACACAAAAGAATATATACAGTACAATCTCACTTATATGAAATTAAAGAATTATAAATCTAATTTATAGTGAAGGAAAAAGAACACAAGAAGAAAGAACAAGTGAAAGAACAAGAAACAAGAAGGAAAATACGAGGAAATGTTCTGGGGTGATGTAACTTTTATATCTTGACACAGACTAACAAGGGTATGCGTCTGTCACAAGTTAGCATTTTATAATTAAGATATTTGAATTTCACTGTACATAGATTTTTCCCCAATTACGATAAAACAAATATTGAGGGAGGAAAAGGGTACCTTTATTTGACCAATATTTGACACTTTTTACTGCTCTCAGACAAAAGAGTATCCTTAAATTCATCTCAAAAGAAGTACTAAAATTAAAAACTTAGAATTATTATGTAGTCAAAGAAATTTATGAACACCTCCTGTTCTTTGTGTTCCTCAGATTCATGTTGAAATCCTAACTCCTGATGTGACAAGATTAGGAGGTGGTTACTTTTAGAGGAAATAATGTCATGAGCATGGAGCCCTATGGCTGGGAAATAGGAAAGCTCTCTAGTCCTCCTTTAGTCTACAGTATAGAAGAAGGCCCTCAGCAGAATCCAACCATGTTGGCATTTTGACTTCCAGGCTCCTAAACAGGTGAGCCAAATCTATAGCACACACTTTGTTACAGCAATGCAACCTGATTGGATACCTCCGTACCTTAAAAATTATATATAAACAAATTGATAGTAACTATAACCTCCATTTGCCTAACTTAAAAAAAAAAAAGCAAAGCAAAATAAAACATATCCCTTTGTGTGTTTTTTTTTTAATTTTAAAGAGAAAAAAACCACAAAAACCAAGAAGCAAACAAAAAACAACAAAAGCAAAATGACGACAACCACAATAACAACAACAAAACAATGGCAATACAAGATTACAAAACAAGATGATAGGAATTTATTTTATTTTATTTTATTTTATTTTATTTTATTTTATTTTAATTTTTGGTACCGGGGATGGAACTCATGACCTCGCGCTTGCCAGGCAGATGCTTACACCACTGAGCTAAATCCCTAACCTGATGATAGGAATTTAACAATAGTTGTTATATTGCATATTGTTATCCTCAAAGTAATTGCTCAGGCTACCAGATACAGGCATGTAAGATTTATCAAACAATATAATTTCCCTTTGAGCAGTTTCTTTCTCTTTTACTATATTGTAACTTTTGGATCTTATTTACTTTTTCAGTTTTTTATACTAGTGAGACAAAACAGTGTTTTACAGACACAAGTCTGATTTATTTCACTTATGAGTATGATTTCTAGTTGCATCTATTTACCTATAAAAGCCTCAACTTTGTCTTCTTTATGGTTGAGTAGTATTCCATTATATAAAAATACCACATCTTTTTTATCCATTCCTCAGTTGATGGGCATTTGGGTTGTTTCCAAGATTTAGCTATTACAAATTGTTTTTTAATGATCTATGATTCAAAAGTGGGAGGCAGGACAGAAACTATGAAAAACTCAATTTATGGAAGCTGAACAAAAATCCAAAGATTAAAAGATATGTTTGTTTCACCCACATTAGTAGACCTTTAGTATTTCCAAAGTCTGTATGGTTTTCTGGCTTATTACATACTGACCCAAATTCTCACAATCATTTCAAAATACTAAAAAATAACTGCTCAAAACACAAAAAAAGTAAGTGCTCAATCAAGTCTCTTGATGACTCTTACTACCTAGAAGCAATCACTATTTTCTATTTCTTGCACATCCTTCCATCATTATCCTATGTATCTACATAGAATAAAGGCTTTGTGTGTTGGTTTCTAAAGAGAGCATAAAGAAAACAACAAGTTTGGGGCATATTTATCCACTTATCCTTTCTTAAAAAAAAAAACCCCAACTATGTCTTGTATGTCATTCTAGGATATCACTCTTCATTAGTCTCATTTTTGCTGTGTAACATTCCATCACAGGGTGCTATGTGTCCAGGTGTCTCCCCCAAGCAGTCATGGGGGCATGCTTCTAGAATCTGTGATTGATTCACGGCCCAATGCTGGGATTAAGGGTGTGAGTGCTACACCTGCCACAGGGCCGTTAGCCTGCATACAATAAAGGGACAGAAAGAAACTTGCTCTCTCTTGGGGTTTTTTTTTTTTTTAAGTTACCGGAAATTGAACTCAGGACCTTGCAGTTTCCAGGCAGCCACTGTGCCACTTAACTATAACCCTTCGCTCTTGCCCTTGTTGCTTCTGCTGTCTTCCACTGCCGTGAACTGCAGCCCATGTGCTATGCCACCTTGCCTTATAGCCAGCTGATTAAGGACTGAAACCTCTACAAACCATGAGTTAAATAAATCTTTCCCCTTCTAACTTTGGGCGTCAGGTATTTTGTCTCAGCAATGAGAGCAAAGTAACTAAGACATGGCTATACTATACTTTCATTCATCACAAATAACATCTATTAGAACATCTGCAGATTTTTACTGTTACATACATTTCTATAATGAAACCCTGCATACAATCTTTGGTCATGTATCTAACTGAATGTGTACATTTGTTAGATTAAAACTAAACTTGTTCAGGGCAAAAACTTTGACCCCAGAAAGAAAGAAAAGACATTGGAGTCTACCTGACAGTGCCACAGTTGCTACTGTTCGGCTACATGATAATAGTAGTTAGTAACTATTTCCTCTTCACAATATATTTTCTTCCTAATTCCATGGCTTTTTATCTTAGCAAATTGTTTCAACTAGCAAATTCCTATTTGTCCTTCAAACTTAGGTTAAAATTATCTCCTAGAAAGTGGTCTTTATTTTTTTATTTTAATACAATACAAGTAGATATTAACACAGAAAATATAAAAAGCACTCTACCATGAAAAAATAAAACAAAATTCTGTAACAAAACAGAGAATAACAAGTTATTACACTGTATATCATGATCTTAAAAGAACTGCCAAAATGTTATAGTGCAAGTCAAACACAAAAAAAGATTCTCTTACAAAGAAGAAACAAACAAATGGACAAAATTTTCAGTGAAAAAGCTAGAAGCATAAATAAAACAAATTAGCATATATTTTAAAATATTTTTGAAAGAATAGAATACACAATTTGGGCAATTATTTCAACTTCTCCCAACTTCCTATTTATCTATCTTCTATTTTGTGCTTTCTCTCATAATCTCATATATATATGTATATATATGTATAAATATATGTATATATGTACGAATACACACATATGTACATATATGAGATAGTATGTATATATGTATATGTACATATATCTGATGTAAAAGAAATCATGCAATATTTAAGCTGTGTCTGACTTATTTCACTTAATATTATACTTTCAAGTTGTTAATATTAGTTTGCATTTGCCTGTCAATGTCTCAAGTTTATCTTTCTTTATGGCAGAGTAGCATCACTCCACCGTGTATAAATATTACATTTTTCTTTATCCATTCATCTATTGATAGACATATTGATTTAGCTATTATAAATTATGCTGCTATAAATATAGGTATGCACATATGTTTGTAATAAAGACTTTAACTCTTCTGGGAAGTACCTAGAAGGTGGATAGCTGGATCAAATGGATTTCTATTTTTAATTTTTTGAGGAATCTCTACACTGATTTTCATGGTGGTTGTTCTAGTTTACATTTCTATCAACAATGCAGAAGAGTTCTTTTTTCCCCACATTTTCACCAGCATTTATTATTTTATTTCTTGATGAAGGCCATTCTTTCTGGGGTAAGACAGTATTTCAGTGTAGTTTTAATTTGCATTTCTCTGATGGCCAGCAATGTTGTACTGTAAGTCCCTGACTTACAAATGAGTTCCGTTCCGGAAGAATTACTTGTTCATAAGCTGGAATCATCCCTAAGCCCAAGCCTACTGCCAAGCAAACAAAGCGAGTCTTATACGGTACACCTGTGAAAATTTGCAACTTGAATGTTTGTAAGTCAGGGACTCAGCGTATTTACTGGCCATTTGTACTACTTCTTCTGTAAAGTGTCTATTTATTTCAGTTGCCCACTTATAGACTGGGTCTTTTATTTTGGAGGGTCTAATTACTTTGAGTTCTTTATATATTCTGCCTGGGGAACAGCTGGCAAATTTTTCCCCCCATTTTGTAGGTTGTTTCCCATTTTTGATTGTTTCCTTTGCTGTGCAAAAGCTTTTAAATTTGGTATGATCCCATCTGTTGATCTTTGGTAGTATTTCTTGTGCCATTGAGTTCTATTTAGAAAGTTCTTGCCTATGCCTTTTACTGATTAATCTTCCAGCATATTAAATGTTTCTGTTTTAACATGTAGATCTGTAATCCATTTAGATTTTAGTTTAGCACATGGGGAGATACATAGATCTACACTTAATCTTCTGTATATGGATACGCAATTTTCCCAGCACCATTTTTTAAAGAGACTATCTTCCATCCAGTGTATGTCTTTGACCCCTTTGTCTGGAAAATGGTCTTTAATTCCTCTGGTCTAAATAAGATAGTTTATATACCAACGGCACTATGTTTTCATTACTTTGTATTGAATGTGTTGGTTGCCTCAGTAATTATAATTAACCATAAGCAACATGAAATGTCATTTCACACCGTTTTGCCACACAGTAACTGTTCTACAAATGCTACTGAGTGAAGCAAAGATAGATGCTATGAGTCACTTTTTGTAGGCTTTTCGATCCTCTCACTCTTCATTTGCTTTGTATTAATTGTTAAAAAGAAAAACAAAAAAATCCACACCAAATTTGTGAGAGGTTGTCAACTGTCTTTTAAAAAGTTTTAAATTTTTGGTACCAGGGATCAAACTCAAGACCTCATGCTTACCAGGCAAGCATTTGAACCACTGAGCTAAACCCCCGGCCCCAAAAATTTTAAATTTTTATGTTTACATCGTGGTGACAATATTTTACAAGGGAGCTCATAAGGCTAATCCAGATTCTTCTAACCCATGGCATTAAGAGACACTAGGGTAACCATTGTTAATCTCCTGTTGTTATGTTTTGAAAACCTGTATAGCTTGCAGTGTTCTCCTTTGAAATGCTATATTATGTTTGACTCTATACTGTTTTCTTTTGCTTTTTTCATTCTGTTCTGTTTTGTTTTGTCCTATTTTCTTTAAAATAAAAAAAAATAAAGTTTAGTATAGTAATTTTTATAGAAATTGCAACCCTTATTCTTAAAATGTGAAATGCCTTGATACAAAAAGTATTAGTATACAGATTCTTAACTAGAAACTGAATTTAATTTCATATTCTATGATTACTATGCACATCCCTATTTCAGACAAGCCTAGTTTTTTTATAATGTTCTAATATCAACCTATGATTATTGTATTAAAAGAATTTTCTTTTAATAATGGTTAACTGTAAATGCTTTCAGGGCTGGGAACATAGCTCAGTGGTAAAGCACCTGCCTTACATGTGAGAGGGGCTAGGTTTAAATTACTTTCAAAGTAAATGAAAATATGAATGATGTCCAATAAACGAAGACAATGAAAACTAATAAAAGAGCACCAGGGAAAAAAAATTAGTCAGTTTAAAACAATTATCATATAGAAATGTAATTTTAAAAACAAAACATACCACAATTTATTGCTCACCTTTAAAGCTCCATAACACAATCCATACAATAAGGCTACTGCCACAATACTACAGATAAAGCTGTGAAGGGCTGCAAGCAGGCTTGTGGTGGCTAGACAGCGAAGGAAGAAAGACATTTTATAAACATCTATGTGAAAACATTAAAAGGTCACAAAAAAGCATTGAAAATACTATGTTAACTATAATTAAGTACACGTTTGACTTTTAAACATTATTATTTCATCTTGTACTTGCCAAAGACTTAGACATACCAAACCTTTTGATATAACCTTTTGCTCCAACCTTAGATATAAGATAAAATGTATTCATCTCACAGCAGAAAAAATACCAATGGTATCCTTCAAGATGTATTTTATAATAACAAAAAGTACTGGGAAATGAGGTTTGCAGATGTATTAATTACTGAGATATTAGTCTCTGTGTAAAAAAATTTATATTACCCACAGAAATAACTTTGTATTTCCATGTATTAATTCTCACCCAAAAAAATTCAGATCTGACCACTAACAATAACAAGAACAACAAAAAGAGATCCAATGGGATTGTTGATAAGAAAAGCAGGGATGGTAAAGATGGCAGGACTTTGTTTTTAAAATATGTATGACAGATTTTCTTTAGTTAATCTACATTGTGATCATAAAAGAAATTACTAGAAAAATTTTCTTTATGACAGATTAAGAACGTAATATCCTGCACAAGTTTGTAAATAATGACAAAGCCTACTCTTATAAATTACCTACACTAAGCCTTACTTATCACACTATTTAAATGTAACACTGTTAACAGTCCCTAGATACTAGAATTGTCTTTTATCTATTAAGCTATGCTGGTTGATTATCAGCTGTTTTAAATTATATGCCTCTAAAAAATGTTTAAAATTTTAAAAAATACTCTAGTATAATACATAGCAACATAAAAAAGTTTAGTTTCCATTTAAAAGTTAAGCCATAATGTCAACATTTTATAGGGAAAGATGATTTTAATGCACATACAATACTTGGAAAATAAATAAGACGAGCAAATATGAAGAGTAAAGAAATAATGGACTATAAAGTTATAGCATTTTCCCTCCTTTTCAAATATTTTCTGTAGTTGTACATTCCTCCCTTGGTAAAATGTTAAATGGTGATAGTAAGCAATAGTTAACCATGGTAGTTGCAAATAAAGTTCTGCACATCACTATCTATTCCAGAGTAATACTGGTATGATCTTATTTTTTTAAAACAAAATAAACATATGAGAGGGGAATAGATTTCCCGAGTTGTCAAGTTATAGCCACACATCGTATTCTAAAAAATAAAATCATTTCTTAGAAAGCTTATTTAGTAAGAAAAATGCTTTTAGATTCTGGTTTGGCTTTTCCATTCAAAACATAAAATAAAGTTCTGAAACCAAAAATATGGACGCATAAAAGGAAAACACCACTTCAAAAATCCAAATACAATGCTATACATCAGATCTCAATTTGAAATAGATCTTTTACAAGTATCTCCTAAGTTTATATACTGATTCCATATAAACTATGCAGAAGTCATTCCCTTATCTGCAGTTTCATTTTTAAATTTCAGTTATCTGTGGTTAACTGCAGTGCAAAAAAGGGAAACAGAAAATCTCAGAAAAGGAAGACACCAGCCACATTCATGTAACTTTTACATAGTATATTGTTGAAATTGTTTTATTTTATGGTTATTTTTATTAATCTCTTACTGTGCCCAATTTATACATTAAACTTTATCACAGGCATGTATGTGTACAGGATAGGAAAAGGCAAGATATATGAGGTTTTATTCCGTGGTATTCACAGAGGGTCTTAGAATGCATTGCTCATGTTTAAGTGGAAACAACTGTACATGTAACTTCAACTTTCAGACACTATTTTATCACTTTTTACATATCAACTGTTATTCCTAGCTCTTTCACTAAAGTTGCAGACTTGATTAGTTTCTCATTTCTACAAATTAATTGCTTTTCAGCCTTCAATTTTTAAATGTGTCCTTTGTGTATTCTTAATTTTGAAATGAAAATGGGAAAACTATTTCAATATTTAGTTTATTACTTCATAATCTATAAAAGTGGTAACATAATACAGAGTTTATAAAGAAGTACTCACCATTACCACCAAAGATATGAATATCCAATTGTTCACAAAGATACATCACAAATGTGTTCACCTGAGGCAGGAGACCAATGAAAAATACTATTGGGAAACAGAGTGTAAACACTATAGAAGGAAAGAAGAGCATGTTAAAAAAATATATTGTATTCTTCCTTTTGTTTCACTTAACGATCATAAGTAATGAAAAAAATCCAAAATTCAAACTACTAAGCAATGTTTAAGACAAAATTTAAAATTATTGCTGCATAACTATCCTATAAAATCTTTCAGCTATAAACACCTCTTAAAATTATGTCAACTACTTTCACATAAAAGGAAACTAAATTATAGAACTTTTTAAAAATCTCCATTGCATCCTCTTTAAGAAAAAGAGAATTACTGAAATATTTGTTCATTGTTGACTTCTTCATTCATAATAGCTCTACAGTTTTCCCTAAAAAGGATAATATCAAACAACAAACTAAGCTTATTAAACTATTTTGACCTATATAATTGATTTATTGAACTGTTTGAAAATAAACCAATGCTAAGATCAGAGATACTTTAAAGATGACTCACCTATGACTAAATCTCTGGCTGATATAAACACCAGTGGATTGGTGAAAGTTATTCCATATAATTTGAACTTAGTTGTAGTAAGGTTTCTGCTACAATAGTCCAAAAGCCAAATAAGACCACAACATAAACAGAAGTAAACTGGTCTACTGTAGGCAATGATACGATTATGACCCTGCAAATGATACATGTTCAAAGAGTCAGTTTAGTTAATTTTAAGAGTCATATTAGCTGTTGAGATCACTAATGGCTTATATTTTCAGGATGTAAAACATTTCCATGTGGAAGCCACATGGATGTTACAGAAGGGAATGAAAATATTTAGAAAGAAGAAAGGATAGAAAGAATATTATGAAACTGGATTAAAATTAGAGGTGTTAGTATGAATTCATTTTAATATACATACACAAACTGATATAGGAATAAATACATGTGTATACTTGCATGCATGTATGTACATGTATATATGTCCTATCTTCATCTACTGTGATGACCCAGGAGCCATGACACTCTAGCAATAAAGATTACTAGCATCTAAATCTTAGTTTACAAATAACACTATTTATGAAAAAGAACCAGGGTTTCCTAAAGGAGAGGCTGGTTTAGAGTTAGGACAGGAAAAGTGTTAAGCTTAAACTGGAACATGTTATTACAAAAAGGAAGTAATTAAAGAATGATAGGAACATGTCTAAAGGACACAGAGAGCAGCTTGATGAACTCTCAATGGCCAAATCACAGGCAATTTGAACATCAAAATAAGTAGCAGTGACATAAAACAGTTCACTTAAGGAATGATGAAATTAGATAATCACAATTTGGCAATGATCAAATAATAATTGATTCAGGCAAGACACACCAGTACATACTAAAACAAGTAGGCAGAAGTTTGTGGAACAGCAAAGCTTGTATACAGTCTCAAAACATCTCCCAATGAGACACTAAACACAAGAGAAAAACAGTAGCATAGCAGTAAACACTCTAAGGGGAGCGGGTAGGGGCCTGACCTTCTACAGGGCATTTGGCAATGATGGACACATTTTTATTATCACAATTGGGTACAAGTACTGCTAGCATCAGGTGGGGAAAAGTTAGAAAGGAGTCTACAATGAACAGGACAGTGCCCCCCCCTTCACCTCAACAAAGAATTGCCTAGCCCCCAATGTCAGTAATGCAGACTTGAGAAAACCTACAAATATTACCTTCACTCAAAAGACCAAAATTAGCATCATTACTAAGAAGACAAATCAACATCAAGTTTATGAAGATACACTAAAAACAACACATACTTTCATAGTATTTCTCCTTCCAATATATGGCCTGTATCTAATGAAAGTCAAATTGTGGGATAGTTTATAAAATAACTGGCCATTAGCTATCAAAATTTTCAGCATCATTAAAACAAAATACTCAAGAATTGCTTAAGATTAAGGGAGATTTAAGAGTCTGAATACTTAACAAAGTACTTTCTACTGCCAACTGAGACAATAGGCAAAAATTAAGATATGCAGATTAGAAAATGGCACTTATCAATGTTTTAACATCCTAACTTTGATGGTTACATTGAATTAATGTAAAAATGCCTCTAGGAAACATGCACTGAGTTATTCAGAGGTAAAAGGGCATCATGTCTGCAAGAAGAGACAGAAAAGGGAGGACAGAGAGAGAGAAGAGAGTTCACCTGTCAAAAAAGGATTACGCAAAACAGCAAAAGGTTAACTGGCTCTCTGGTCAATAGCTTCAGAATTTTTTTACTATGCTTATAACTTTAAGCTTGAAATTACAACAAAATTTAAAGTTAAAAAGCAATGCTTTCATATATCATTACTCTCTAAAAATATTCTTACAAAAGAATAAACATAATCAGTCAAAAGAAAACCATTTATTTTCTTTTATTTTGCTCATTTATTGTGATTAGCTATCCTAGTGTATGAGTAAAAAATTATATTCATGAATGTTTACTTATGAACTATTTTAAAGATAATTTCTATTAAATATTCAGACCACATCTAAAACCAGATCATATGTCATATAAATACTAGTAAGCAGATATTTTTGTATAGTCACAAAGTAAATAACAAGGTTTTCATTTCACTAGTCCAAAAGTTTTAATACCAGACAAATTAATGTATTACACTTCTTTACTCTTACTTCCAATGACTATGAAAGAAAACTAATAGCTTTTTCTCTTTAAAATTCTATTTGTTAATACTTATTCAAAATTTATTAATTGCAAATAATCAAGTCATGAGTTTACATGAACCATGTTTACATTGGTAACTTCTTTTGAAACAGGCTGTCAAAAAATGAATTATTATGCTTATTTCAGTTAAGATTTGGAGTCTACCAGTACAAAGTCATTTTATTGCATGCTAATAAATCACCTATACAGTGTTTCAAAACTTACATGAGAAAATAACATAAATCTTAAGTCTGTCTGATGGGGATGGGGATGAGGATGGGGGACTTTGATAAATGTTAATGAACTATGAATTACAGCCATATTAAGAGTAACTTACATGTCTGGGAGAAGAAGAATCTGGCTGAACACTCTAAAAATAAAACAGAAAGATAGATTATGCTACTGAAGTTCTGGTAATTTTATAAACAACTTTCAAAATGCCAGAAATGATTTCAAGTAAGCATCCCACAGTCAAGAGCTGACCTACATTAATTCTGTTCCAAAGATGAAACATCAGCTCCAGACACCAATGCCACTATAATAGTAAAAATCCTCATTAGACAGGCGTGGTGTCACATGTCTGTAATCCCAGCACTCAAGAGGCTGAGGAAGGAGGATCACTGAGAGTTCGAGACCCGCCTGAGCTAAAAAGTGAGGTCAAGGCGAGCCTGAACTGCATAGTGAGATCCTATGACAAAAAAAAGACAAAAAAAAACACCTCATGTTTTCCCTAAAACTTAATTCTTTTTGTTCACAATTTGCATCTATCTTGGTTAATGTTCTTGAAATGGCACATGGTAGACAAATTCATCTTACTTTGTGGCTCATTAGTACATATGAGTATCGTTAATGTAGAATTCTTTCTCATGGAACATCACTCTGCTGAGGAAATGTAGGTGAACACAGGTTTGCTTATAGGAATTCTTATTCTGCACACAGATTTCCAGCTTCAGTGGTACCTGCATTTTATCATATGCATTTGCACATCCAAATAAACGAGGCAGTTCAGCTCACATTTTGTAAGAGACTTCATTAAATTCTTACAAAACTGTTCTAACAGTATTTATAGATACTTCCCTGATCTTTCCTTCCAAATTCCAGGTCACTTTTCCCCCAATGGTTTTCTGTACAACTTCACCAGGCTAGTCTTTCATCACCCTACGATTCCACACTGGATTAATTCCACTGAATTTGGCATTTGGCCCTAAGCTGGATATGAGTTCAGGTAACCTTTAAACTCTTTCAATCTCAACACCTGGCTTCTAAAACCTTTTTTGCCCTGCCTTTCTCATTTCTGCTTATGACATTATTCTCCAGTCAACAACTTTCAAAAATCTATCAGTTTTTCACTATTTAACCTTTTTGTTTTGTTTTGTTTTTTTGTTTTGTTTTTTGCTGCATAGTTCTGGCTGCCCCCTGAACTATGTAGCCCAGGTTGGCCTCGAACTTTGTTATGGTTTGTGTCTAGGTGGCTCCCAAGCCGCACGCATGTAGTCATGGAGGCGGCTGAATCTAGCATTTGTGATTGATTTGTTGTCTAGCACTGGGATTAGCAGTGTGAGTGCTGCACCCGCCCAGGGGTGGAGCCAGCCTACAATATAAGGGAGGGAAGAAGGCGTGTTTTCCCCGCCTCTCTCTTGCCCTGTTTGCTCTTACCACTTGCAGTCACCATGAACAGCTGCCCCTCAGCCTTGAAGTCAGCTGAGCATGGACTAAAACCTCCAAAACTGCAAGAAACAAACCTTTCCTTCCTTCATTTTGGATGTCAGGTATTTTGTCTCAACAACAAAAGAAAAGTAATGAAGACAAACGTGCAGCAATCCTCCTGTCTCAGCCTCCAGAATGCTGGGATTATAGGTGTGTGCCACCATGCCCAGCTATTTAACCATATTAATTTGAAAGTAGTGGAGAAAATTAATGGGATAAGAGACACCAGAGGGAGGGAATGAATTTAAACGACTTAAGGTCATAAAAGCATAGATTGAAGTGGTTGAAATAAAAGGCAAGAACGAATAGAGTTCTGGCCTAGCATGCAGGAGGCTGCTTTGATCGCCAGCATCATAAAAATAAATAAATAAATTTTTAAAAAATTAAATTAAAAAAACAGTGTTAAGAAAAAGAAAGGTAAGAAGACCAATGATTTTACACAGAACCATCAAGTATAATGAAAGGAACTTAGTATTTGTCATCAAGGATGAAGTACAGACCTCAGGATTTTGAATTGATATATCATTTTCAAAATCAAAGAACTGGGAAAAGAAAAAATTATTTAGAAGATGATAATGTGCTATTTTTTATTAAAGTTTGTGAGAAAGGTGAAGATTCTGAGATATAAATCTGAACTTAACTCATATGAAGGGGCAACAAATAAAGTAATAAAAAGGGATGAGTTTTCAAGGGCAAGGAATGTAAACTGAGACAAGGGTCAAATAAAACCCTACAGAACTCTCATAAATTAAAAAGTTGTTCAAGCAACAAAAAGGCATCAGCAAAGGCAAGAGTTATCTGCAGCTCCTGAGAAACACTGGGGTTGTACAGTCATAGAGTAGCAGTGTGCAGGACATGGACGTGGAAGAAGATATGAACAGGTATTAAATGACATGCCACTCACAGAAAACAGGGTGACAGAGGGCCTACAATTAGCAATCAAAATGATTATTAACAACCACGAAGGTTGTAATTTCAGTACTGCAATGAGGAAAGAGCAATGAATGGGTCTTAAAGAAATGGAACAGATGACCTAGATAACATAGATGACTAGAGCTGGCTTAGGCTACTTATAAAGGCAAAGAGAAAAGAAAAGACAACTGAGAGTATACACCTAAACAGAGACCAGTCTAGTGAAGGGCTCTTCAAACATGTACAAGGCAAATAACCAAAGACGGGAAACAGTCCATATTAATAGTCCACACCTCTTTCAAATAGACAGTGAAAATTTTGTTGAACATAAGTTAGTATATTTGATTCTCCCATTTTTTAAAGGTTAAAATCAACAGCATGGTATGCCATGAGCACTATTTAAAAAGTAACAATGAGACACCAAGCTTCTTTTGATGTTCCAAATAAAAAATATATACTAGGTTTTGACACTTTATCTACTGACAGATTTTAATAAATTTCACTCACAGAAGACTCAAAGGATAAGAGTGGGAAAGCTAATGTTAATAAATCAAAAAGAAATAAATTTTAAGAAGACAAATTCTTATTTTAAAAATATTTTAATTACTAAGAAATCATTTTTAAGGAAACTTAATTTACATAATTTTTTTGAAGTTTATATCCCTATTTTGTTCTCCACATAATGTAAACATCCAAGGAAAATTAATCTAAAAATTATCTTATTCAATGAAAACTAGCTTTTAACACAAATTTTACCTCACAGCATGAAAAAAAGAGAGGCTAGTACCTTCAGTAGCGAGTACTGACAGCTGGCTATGACCAGGCAGAACTGGAAGACCCAGATGTCTCTGAAGAAGCCCTGTATGAGAAGAATGGATCCCAAAAAAGCCACAAGAATAGCCAGGATCACAGCTAACACATTTTCCAGGACCTCACGATTTCTGTAGATAGAAAAATTTATGAGCAAGTATATCATGAAGAAATTAAGCAGACTGAAAAAAGGGATGACATCAAAGCGAAGCTGGCTGGAATGTATTTTGAGTATAGTACTCGGTTTGAATAGGTTCTGGATCATACTGAAAAAGAAACTAGTTTCATGTGAATACAACACAAGTTCTCATACACAAAGCATGATACAAGAATTGTAAAGTTCCAACTATAATATACTGTAGCTTTCATTTTTATTATAAAAAAATTTTCTTAACATTTGCTTTTCTGGCAATTTTGTTATAAAACAGCTAACCATTTTAATGGCAGAAAAAGTAGACATACAAAGAAAAAGTTTAAAAGGCAAAACCGCAAAACAATTTCCAGAGAATTTAAATTTGAAACATTCATTATTTTACATGACAAAATTTGTTACCAAATTTTTATACCAAGTTGTTTCGTTTTCCCCTTGAATAATCCCCAAACTCACTTACTAAAATTACTTAGAGGCTCTTAGATATCTTGAGAATGAAGGCAGTGACGAAAATCATATCTTGCCTCAATCAAATTGCTGGAACAACTCTATACTTTAGCAAACCAACAATGTAAAAGAAAAAATATTGTGCCCAAGATATCAGAAATAGTAATGAAGGTCATTTTTCTGCTACCCCAAAAACTTAATCTACTTAATTACTTCTTAGGGAAACTTTGTTCATAAAATGCTAAACCTCTACTTGCTAAAGTTATATATTTAAAGAATATTAAATGATATGAAAATATGCTCAGCTCATTTGCTATTTAAGGAAAGCGAGACACAAAACCAAGCATATAGGAAGATGTATGCTGTGTTATCAAAAACATATCCATATAAGTTAAAAAATGACAAGCCAAGAAAGATACTACTAATAATGGTTCTCCATAGAGGGTTTGAGGGTTATCTTTTCATATCTCCAAAACTTTCTACATATTTAAATATTTTCAAGGAGCAAAAGATTACTACTGAAATCATAAGTTTTTAATTATTTAATAATACAAATGCAGTATTTAGAAACAGTTGGGTCTAAAAATTCAAACATCTATGTACTATTTCATTTGATACTTCTACCAGATTACAGAAGTTTATCAACAGTATCTTCCAATCAATAAATTACTAATTTTCCATTTCATCTTAGATGGCAGGTCTCAATTCCAGATTTGGACAATCCAATGACCCTTTGCCTTGTCTTGCCCTGCACACTGTCACCTTTATAACTGAGCATGTGCTTTCCCCTTTGGTTTTTGGAACATTTTCAACATTGTGGATCCAATTTATCCACCAGTTCTACTAGTAATCCCATTTTTAGTAATCCCACAGATAAATTTTTCGCAATCTAAATTTATAAAAATTTTCTCCAATATTTTATTTTGTTCTGAACTTACTGTTTAGGTTCCCTTAATCCTAGGATCCATTTTCGATTAACTTTGTAATATTGTGTAAGGCAAGGACACAAGTTGTTTTTATTTACTTTTTGCATATGGAAATCAGTTGTTGAAAAGACTATCCATTTCCAACTTCATTGATTTGGATATTATTTTGATGCATTTGAGACTGGAGTTTTCTTCGTAGTAAGGTTTCTAACTATAATTTCCATTTATTTTAATAGCTAAGGCAATTAAAGTCATGTATTTCTATCAAATGTACTTTGCATATCCTTCAAGAAACTTATCTATTGGAAAATTTATTTACATATGGCTGTTCATAATGCAGTGGTACCTTGGTTCACAAACTTAATTTGTTTCACAATTCTAGAAAAGATGGCCATGCTCGTCTTTGTGTGGGAAAAACGTTCATCACCCACTACAGAATTCACAAACAAAAACAAAATTTTGCTAAAAGCTTGTCTGTGAAAAAATTGTTCATAAACCAAGGTACCATTGTATTTTATTATTCTTTTAATACCTGTAGAACTTTTAATGATACAGCTCACATTCCTGCTGTTGTTAATATGTGTCCTTTTTTGCTGATCAAGCTGGCTAAGAGTTTGTCAATTTCATTATGTCTCCAAAGAACCAGCTTTTGGTTTGATTTTTTTTTTCTGTTTGCTCTCAGAATTGTTTTATTCTTTACTATTTTTTTTTCTTCTCCTTACTTGGGCTTAATGTGTTCTTGTTCTTCTAGTTTTCCAAAATGGAAGGTGGATTCACTGATTTGAGAGTTTTGTTTTCTAACCTAGATTATTTAAGACTAATAAATTTTTCCAAGTACATTACTGGAATTCTAAAAATTTAAACATACTGTTTTTACTTCTGTCTAGTTCAAAACATTTTATTTCCCTCTTCATTTCTTTATGAAAATTATTAGTTTATTACCATTTAATTCCACTGTAGTAGAGATCATATTATTATCTTAATCCTTTTTAAAATGTATTGACCCTTTTATTATGGCCTAGAATATGGTCTATCTTGGTACTGTTCTATGAACATTTAAAAGAATATATAGTCCCCCATGTTTATCGCAGCACGGTTCATAATAGTCAAGATATGGAAACAGTCTAGATGTCCAAAACATGAATGGATAAAGAAAATGTATATATAGTGATATATATATATATATATATATATATATATATATATATAGTGAGATATATATATAGTGATATATATATAGTGAGATATATATATAAAGATAATGTGATACATATATATAGTGGAGTATTAATATCCATAAAAAATGAAATTCTGTCATTTAAAATAGATGGATTCGGAAACCACGATGTTGAGAAAAATAAGTTGGACTCTAAAAGTCAAATATTGTGTATTTTCTCTAACGTGGAATTTAAAACAAACAAGACAAAGAAGTAGAAGGGAGACTATTATTAGACAAGAAGGGAATAAGAAGGACAGAGACAGGGTGTAAGGGTGAGTACCTCTGGGGAAAGGCATTATAAAATACATTACACACATTGAACACTCCCCTAAATGTAAAACTAAGGGGGAGAGGAGGGTAAGAAGGGTGACAGTGAGTAACATACTAATCAAAGTATGTTACATGCATTTATAAATCTTACCTGTATGACCAATTTCAAAAAAGAGTGATAAAGAAAAAAACAGAATGGTAAAAAAGAATATGTATTCTCATTATATGCAGATTGTTCCATAAACATTCTAGAATTAATATTGACTATTCAAGTCTACTATATCCTCACTGCTATACTTTGGCTCTTGAATATCCCTCAAAAGCCATATGCGGAAAGCTTGGTCCCCAGCATGTGGCACAACTGGGAAGTGGTAGAGCTTTCAGAAGAAAAAGGCTAGTTAGTGGAAGAAAGCTAGGTCACTGAGGGAATGCTCTAAGGGGATATTCAGACTTAGCCCCCTCCTGTTTCTCTCTTTGCTTCCTGGTTGCCATGAAGTGAACAGCATCTTCTTCCACCACATGCTCCCACCATAATATACTGCTTTGCCATAGATCCAAAAGCAAAGGGACATGTTACTATGGACTAAAGCCTCCAAAACTATGAACCAAACAAACCTTCCCTCTAACTTGATTGTCTTGGGTGTTTTGTCACAGAAATAGAAAGCTGGCTGTTTTTCTATATATTCTATTAATTACTTAAAGAAGGATGCTGCAGTGATAATTGTGGATTTACCTATCTTATTTTTGTAGGCTTTTGCTTCGTTTCTGAGGTGGTGGTGCTGGAGATCAAAACCAAGGCTTTGCACATACTAAGTATGTGTTCCACCACTGAGTACCTCCAGCCCACATGTATTTTGAAGCTGTTTTAGGGGCAGAGCCACTGAAGATCATTAAATCCTACAGGATTACTGACCTCTTGTACTTTGTTTAAATTTCCCCCCAAAGCTTCATGCAGTCACAGAGGCCACTGACTAGTGTTTGTGATTGGTTGAATGTCTAGCACTAGGGTTGGTGGTGTGAATGCTGCACTGACCCAGGGGCAGGTAGCCAGTATACAATAGAAGGGAGAGAAAGAGATGTGCCTTGCCCCTTCTCTCTTGTTGTTTGCAGCCACCATGAACGGTTGCCCCTTAGCCACGCCACCCTGCCTTGGAGCCAGCTCAGTATGGACTGAAATCTCCAAAAACTGTAAACTAAATAAACCTTTCCTTACTTCATTTTGGGCATCAAGTATTTTGTCTCAGCAACCAGAGAAAAGTAACCAAGACATCCCTTTTCATTATGAAATGACATTTACTGTGACAGTGTTCTCTGCTGACATCTACTTTAACATTTATACAGCTGGTTCAAAATTCCTTTTGCTAGTTTCACCATGGTTTATCTTTCTCCATTTTTTTATTTTTAACCTATTTGTTTTTACATTTAAAGTACATTTCTCATAGGCAGCATAGCCTTTTTTTTTTAATCTAACTGAACAATTTTTAAATTTGTTTCTCTAATCTTGTTTTCTACCTATCCTTTTTATCTCTTAACACCTTTTAAAATTAGAATAGTTTTTAATAACCTATTTTATTTCCTTTTTTTTTTTTGACATACTAGCTGCAACTTATGTTTTAGGGGTTGCATGTAGGCATGTCCAACCTGCAACCCATGGGACCCTTGCCCTCCTTTTAAATTTTATATTAAAAAAGATAAAGTTTTGTTACCTATATATATTAACTAGGTATGTATTTTATATATGGTTCAAGACAATTCCTTTTCACTCAGTGTTGCTCATGCAAGACAAACCACTGGATATCCATGCTAGTTTATTATATGTATTTTATGATACTATGCCTTCAGGTGATATGAGAAACTTGCATACTTCTATTTTTTCTGAGTCTTTATATTGTTATCAATATTATTTTTACATGTGATGAGCCACACAATCCACTGTTACTGTTTAAACAATCATCTCTTAAAGAGATTTAATTCTAGGGCTGGGGATTTAGCTCAGCAGCCTAAGTGCCTGCCTGGCAAGCGTGAGGTTGTGAGTTCGATCTCTGGTGCCACCAAAAAACAAAAACAAAAAAAGTAAAGAGATTTAATTCTGAAGAAAAGTATCTTATATGTTTACTCATGTAGTTACCTTCCCTAGTGAAGGTAACTATTCTTTTATTCTTTTAGGTAGGTCTACACTTCTGATACAATTTTCTTTCTGCCTTAAAGAAATCCTTAAATATCTTATGTAGTGTGGTTCTACTTATGATGAAGTCATTTTTCCTAGTTTGAAAATACCTTTATCTCTCCTTGCCTTTTAAGAAATACTTTTACTGGCATAGAATATTAGGTTGACAATTCAGTAATTTTCTTTTCAATAATTCCTTTTTCTTTCAATAATTTAAAGAAACACTGCTCCACTGTCTTTTGAACTTCAGTATTTCCAGCAATAAAATTAACGTCTTCCTATTCTTGTTCTTCCATACAGAATGTTTTCTTTTTTCCCTTGTAGTTTTTAAGATTTTATGTTTGGTTTTGAGCAATTAGGTGCTTTGGTGTAGTTTTAGTCAGGCTTCTGAACGTGCTTGGGCTTCACTAAGTTTTTTAATGTATATTACAGTTCTCATCAGATTTAGAAAGTTTTCCATTCTTCAAAACCTTTTCTATACTTGTCTCCTCTTGAAGTTGTCCCACAGCTTATTCTCATTTTGTTTTTGTGTTCCTTTCACAAAAGATTAGATCAGGGAGATTCTGTTTTGTATTTTTTCCCTGTTTCACTTTAGATAGTTTCTATCATGATGCCTACAAGTTCACTAATTGTTTTTTCTATAGTATGTAATCCACCCATTAATCCCATCTTGTGTATTTCTCTTTCCTTCCTTTCCTCTTCTCTTTCTCTCCTTCCTCCCTCTCTTCTTTCCTCCATCCCTTCCTTTCTTTCTTGTAGGCTACTGATAGCCTCATGCATACTAGGCAAGGGTTCTACTCATGAACTGTACTCTCAGCCCTCTAGTGCATTTTTCCCCCTCAGATATGCTAGTATTCAACTCTTTAATAAAATTTCATTTTAGACTTATTTCTGCTAATTGTCATATCTGTGCCACTTAAAGGCTGGTCTCTATTATTCTTTTCATTATAGGTCATGTTTTCTCACTTTTTTGTACACCTGGTTACTTTTGACTGGATGTTGGGGAGGAATCGTAACTTAGTGGGTGGAGGGTATTTCTACAATTCTATCAATCTGTATGAATTTGTTATGCTATGTGGAAACTGTTTGATCTATTCAGATCTTGCTTTTATGACTTGTTAAGTGGATCTAAAGTAGTACTCACACAAAGCTAATGATGTTCTACTTTTGAGACAAAATTCTCCTGAGCAGACATGCACTTACAAATACTCTGTTGAAGAGTAAAGAGAACCAATTACAGATCTCTGAGGTTTGCAGTCTGACCAGCTCTCTTATCAAATAGTCTGTCCTATGCACTCCACCTGCTTTTGACTCTCTAGACCCCACCTCCCCAACTCAGGAAGTATGCTGAACTCTCAGTTCTCCTGCTCTGTGTCACAGCCCTGTGTCTTGCCCTCTTCGGGTTCCTGGGGCAACTTTAGGGCTCATATCATTCGTTTCCCATCTATCAGGAATCACTGTCCTTCACTGTCTTATCTCCAATGTCTTAAAAACAACTATTTTGTGTATTTTGTCTATTTACAGGGGAGGGTAAATCTAGTCCTGTTATTCTATATTGACTGGAAATAGCTGTTAGTCACCGAGTTTGCAACCCAACTAATGTGTTTACCACTAACATAGTAGGCTAAGAAACAGGAAAACAGAATTTTCCTTTTGTAACTTTTACAATAAGGATCATATTACCTGCAGCATTAGTAAGATTATTAGTACTTCATATATCCTGTATTTCAAGTACCAGCTGAATGACTGTTACTGATAATAAAAAAGATATGCTTATATAAATTATAATTACAAAAGTTTTTAATGGATTTAAGAGAATCAATCTCAAGGAGACAAAAACAGAAAATGTTTTCCAACATGATAACAGGTAGTTAGGAAGACATCAAATTAAGAATAAAATCTTCACATATCTTTTGTATCACACTATATCCTCACCTATCAAACAGTGCCAAAAGTGTGAGTCTGTCGAAGTTAATGCCAATCCACAGCTGGGGCAGGATCCAAAAGCGGTAATAGTGTTTAACTTTTTGGGCAGCTTCTTCTGTTGGACCATAAGTGGCTGCCAAATCAGGGCTGAGATCAATGTCCTGCTGTTCCAACAAATCTGTATCAATGGTCAACAGTCTATTCAACCGAATCTGTGGGAGAGAGAGCTAAAAGAAAGTCAGCATTGGAAAGCTTGGAATATTTTTCATTACATCATGACTCACAGTTACTCAATCAGCTTATACATTATCAAAGCTCCTGATACTCTGGTCCACTCCTTGGGAAAACTATGATCACTAGAAAGCACAGAAGGTAACACAACAGAAAGTGAACTGAAACAAAGCAAATTAATCAACAGGCTTTTGGGAAAGGTTTCATTAGGAAATGTGTTTGCAGTCTTAAGATTTTATGCTTGTATAGCTAGCATATCCATCAAAATCTCTTGCAATGAAGCATTAGTGACTTTTGCTTGTCACATTTATGCTCTTTTTCTCAGTAAGCTATGAATCTCATTGTTAATGACAAATTTGAGCCCTTCAACTCTCATTTCTACTTATGGTGGCCTATCACAACATTATTACTGCTTTTAAATCTTCCCCCTCTCCCGTTGTTTTGGCAGGCTGATCATCTGAGACTCTGCAGGAAGTTACTACATTTTTCCTAGCTTAGCTCTTCTAGTTAACCAGATCCTCAATTGCCTCTTCCCTGAAAGTTTCAAAAGTTTACTTTCTCTGGCACAGCACTAGGTAGTATTTTGCTATTTCAAGGTTCTTGTTATCATTAAAAAGTGGGAAAAAACAGTATTTACCTTCCTAGTAAGTTTCCAAAAATACACAATAGCAAAAAGTAAGCAATGTCTTTGCTTTTCAAATATGAATGTGAGCATAGTCAAGAAAATATGCTTCTCATATCTAACAGAGTTGTTCCTATCCTAAGCTTTGACAGACACTTCTCAGGACACTTTTATTATCTATGCTAAGGTTTCTGAAATTTGGGCCAGGTAATCCTTGTGGAGGCTGTGCTAACCATTTCAGGATGTTTCACAGCATCTATATCCTCTATGTATCGGTACATTCTCCGAGTTAAATAAGCAAAAAGTGTTTCCAGATACTGCCAAATAGCCAAAGGTTGGAAACCACTGTTTTATGCTGACATACACCTATAGTTTAAAAACCCAACTCATCTTTAGAAAATCACTAAAGATTAATTCCTTTGGCATTATATTCATCTATATGTATCTCTATGTGTTCCTTATAAGGATTTCACTCATTTTGTCTTTTCTAACCTGAATATACACATGGTGGCAAAAGCAATGTTGTTTTTATCCTTACTGTATCTCTCATAATTTTTAGACAGTAATGTTATAACTACGCCGAATGATAATATTTAAAATGAGGTTGCCAAATGACACAATTAAAAATTGCACAATCTGGGCTAGGGATTTAACTCAACAGTGTAAGCACCTGCCTGACAAGCGCAAGGTCATGAGTTCAATCCCCGATACCAAAAAAAAAAATTGCACAATCAGATTACAGATGCTGATGAGTAAATGCACCTTCACATATTCTCAAAATAGGAATAAACATTTTAAGGGCATAATAAATTTCACGGATTGTTTATTTTCTATCGAAGGACTTATTAAGAGAGATCTGCTGAGGAAACAGATGATTTTGCAACCATTTTCAACAAAACGGACATTGAAACTTCATCGGTTTTTCTGATTTGTACAGCTATCTATATAAATATATTTTTCAGATTTATCTGAAAAGATACTATGTTAAAAATTAATGAAAAACCTACCACATCATGTGGGTAAAATCGCACTGAGGTAGAACTGGATACATGAGAGTCTGTGTCACTACAATAAAATAGGTAAGAAGTCAGAGAATGAATAGTCAAAACACTGGAAAGAAAAACAGTTTACCAGATGACATTTATACTATTTTCACTTTTCCATGTCAATGTCAAAATGTGAAGTAGTATTTCCTAGAGTGGTGATTAATAGCATAGCATCTGGGTCAGTGTCTGCATCTCAATCTCTTCTTCTGCAAACTGAGGTCTTGGAAAAGTTATCTAACTTCTTTATTTCTCAATGTTCTCATCAATAACATAAGAGCTTATGAAATGATCCAAAGAAAGCAACCAATAAATTTCCTGGAACCATTAAAGATGAAACACATCTAAGCTACCATATAAAATAGCCTAGAACATAAAAGTTCAGTTTCCACAGATTAGTCACGTTGGATTCCAAAATTGGAGAGTCTTCCACATTTCCAATGTAGGAATTATTCTTCTCCTACATCACACTAAACATAGTAAGTGTTTTCATTCCTCCACTCTCATAGGTTTCTACTGTTAAGAATCAGCTAATATCCGTACCAATTTAATAATTTTTTGACAGTGAATCCTAACTGGTCTTAATCAGTGTGCTTAACAGAATAACTAGAAGACCCTATTCCTTTAAATGGCCTCTCAAAACTTAAAAAATGGTCCAGGAATAGAGGCGCACACCTGTAATCCCAGCACTCCAGGAGGCTGAGGGAGGAGGATCCTGAGTTCAAGTCCCACCTGGGAAACTTAGCAAGACCCTGTCTCAGAGTAAGAAAAAAGAATGAGGGGCAGCTGGGGATGTAGCTCAAAGACCCTGGCTTCAATCCTCAGTAGCACCAAAAAAACTATTTTTTAAAAACTCATGCACAAGTTAATTAACTAGACTTAGTCCCTCTACAAGGCATATAAGACTTTAAATATGCTGTGCTCCCTGAGTATATGCCATAAATAGTTTTTCAATAAGCTTTTATTCCTTGAGGTTTAAAATATTTAAACACAGCAAATACATGTAAGCACATAAACACACTCCTAACATGTCTTTACACATACCAGATATTGGATGCTCTTCTTGCTGCTGGTTCAAAATTCACAAGTGACATATCACAGCCACCAGTCTCATAGAGCGTAGAAGAGAACTTACCTAGCAAATAAATGATTTATTTAAAAAGCCGTTAGCAGTCTAAGAAGTTTTCCTTCATGATACACTAAATTTCGTAACTTTTTACATTTAAAAAATCATTCTTTTCCAAAATATCTTAGAAACAATTATCTGGATGTAATTCAGCATGATGTGAATTGAAAATGCTAGACATTGGGGGCCAACATAATCAGGTGCTAATAGTAAGGGTAATTTAAGTCAGCTTTCTCTTTTTTCCGACCTGCACATTCAAGTAGTCAAATAAATTAATCTAATGTTTAAAAGTCACCTGACCACTTCTTGCAGGTGGTGAGTGGCTCTTAAATTTTGAGACAGTCCAAACTTCAAGACAACAAAGAAAAAAATTTTTAAAGGAGACATGAAGTGTCAAAATGAGTCTAAGGAACTACAAGAAATTGAACGAGTTATAATGGTGGTGGTAATTAAACTACTTAGTGAATAATATTAATAGTATGATTTTATAACAAAGAACTGTATGAAATATTTGGAAATAGTGACTGTTGTATCAGAATATCTCTTCACATTGATTAAGATTTAGAAATTAAATTTGGCTGCAAATGTAGATAGATTTTTTTTTAAAAAAACCAAAAACAGTTCTTGGGACTTTAGCCCAATTTCTCTTCTCAGCTACAAGATCCTGTTGCAATGGTCCCTATACTTATCATCATGGCACTTTCTTTAATATAGTCTCAGTAGCTTACAAAAATAACAATAACAACAAACACCTAGCTGCCTTAAAATTCACTTAATCATACAAAATGATTTCTGATAACAGAACTGTAAAAATCTGGACAATGCCTTAAATGCATTTTTGAGGACCTATGGAACCATATCAATAGTAGAAAGTATAAATAAATTAATAGAAATTTCCAGGAGGGCAACAAGATGAGGTATATAATTTGGCAACCAGCTATGGGTAGTCCAGGCTGCTTTTCAAGAATTTGAGTTTTTTATTTTACCAGCTAGTTATTGACATTGTTAATAATTTGAAGGATTTTAAAGGTCAATATCAACCTGATGACAAAGCTAAAACAGATTTTTTTCCATGCCTGTAATGCTAACAGGACTCAATAAAAATTTTTAAAGTGTAACATTTGAAAGAAATGACAAGAAAGAAGCCATAATATGCTAATAAGTAAGGACTTACAGAACATTTTAAACATTTTTTCGCTATTTAAAAGGGTTGGGTGCAGGACCGGGGATTTAGCTCAGCGGCATAAGCGCCTGCCTGGCAAGCGTGAAGTTGTGAGTTCGACCCCTGGTACCAAAATAAAATAAAAATAAAAATAAAAGGGCTGGGTCCAGGAGAAAAAAAAACTTCAATAATTAAGACTGATTGAGTACTTTCTCCACGTCACAAACCAGGATTTGTAAAATTTTATTTTATTATGCTGTTTTCTATATAAGTACTTTTTCTAGCCAAAGTAATATACTCCTCCTGAGGTCAATTAAGAAAAATCTTCTTTGTAAAATACTCAGTTCATATGCTGTACTTTTTTTTCCAAGCATATGGATTATCTTAAGACTCTGCTTTCTCTTCCCTGTCTTTTAGTCATGATTAACAAACAAAAATAAAATGATACAACCTGTCAATTAGTCTACTTTTTAGAAGCACTACTGATAGTTTTCTTCCAATGGGAGCATGGGCTGCAGAAATTATTATTGAAAAAAATAAACACTGGTTCAACTGAAATTGTAAAATTTAAACTATAATTTTTTATATTTTGCCTTTTCTTTATTTATAATGGAAAACTAAAGATTAACTGTGCTATCTTGACTAAACTTTCATTAATAGAAAAATACACTTGATTAAAATCACAGATTACAAAAATGCTTAATTTTTATAAACTCATGCATGCTAAATGACTAAATCACAGATTAACAAAGAACAGGGAGAGTTTGGCTACTATGTATGAAGTTCAGTAAGAATGGAATGCATTCACTTCTGTCTGATAACACGCAATTCGTATATATTTTAGAAATAAATTTTGCACTCTAGAGTTTAGGTTATTGTACTATATTGTGAGTAAGTTTTCCATAGGACTCCTGTAAATTCTATTTTAGTATATTAAAAATATTTATATACAACTAAAATCAACTAAAGATAATGTCTTTGCAATTTCAAATGGAATAGTGAAAAAATATTAAGTGATTTACTATTTTGTCTTTTACAGATGTTTAGCATTACACTTACATAAAATAGTAGCATTTTAAATACAAACATAAAAGTAAATAACATAAAAAGCTTTTCTAGACAGCTAGAAAAATGAGTTTTATTATTACTTAAATCTACAACTCCGAATACTTCTATACAAACAAGTGACTAAGAAGTGAAAACACTCAGAAATTTAAACAAATATAAAACATGTCTAAGAAAAGGAAACTTATGACTTTAACAGATGTGCATGACTTCAACAGAGTTTTATTCATTAAGAAGCTTGTGTTTGGCTACTAAACTTTAGGAACATGCCCTTGTCAGAACAAACACACTGTAACCAGGCTTCATGGTGCAAGAAGCCAACTTAGCTCCAGAAAAAGTTTCACTGTGTCAGCACTTAGAAGCGTGAAATTTGATTTAGGAAATCAATCAGAAAAAAATCATACTAAAAAATGTGTAGCTTAAAGATTCACTGAAAAATCTGGTAATAGTTTAATGTACTAATTTACCAAATAACCTACCGTCCTTCAAAAATAACTGAAACTGAAATAAGAATATATGCTGTTGGTTTATAAAGAATATCTTAATTTAGAGCAACATTTTTAGTTGAAATCAAAACTATAACTGTATTTAGAAAGAGATTCAAAATAAAGTGTGCACTAGCTGGGCATGGCGGCACACACCTGCAATCCCAGCACACTGACTGGCTAAGAAACAAAGATCCCAAGATTGAGCCCACCCTGGACAACTTAGCAAGACCCTGTCCCAAAATTTAAAAAAATTTAAAAGGCCTAGAGATGGAGCTCAGCGTGAAGGCCTTGGGTTCAATCTCCAGTATAAGACAACAACAAGAAAAATGTACCTTTATTATGCCCTATTTTAATATTATCCTGCATTAAGAAAAATATTCCAAATTAAATTATTAATAGAAACCAAACTGAAAGAACATCAGTGAAATGTCTTGTTCATGTGAACTAATTATAAACTAAGCCATCCCATTATGATTCAACTTCCAGGTCATAATTAATTATATCTGAAAGAAAGACTCTGTTATGATTTAAGGAAGGGAAAAAATAAATTTCTGACAAAATATATAACTAGAAACTGAAATTTCAGACTCATAAAAATTATACTGGCTATAAGATAATATCTTTAAAGAAAAAAATAGCTGGGCATGGTGGAGCATGCCTGTAATCTCAGCACTCAGGAGGCTGAGGCAGGAAGACTACCCAGAGTTCAAGACCAGCTTGGGCTACATAGTGAGTTCAAGGTCAGCTGGACTACATAATAATACCCTGTCTCAAAAAAAAAAAAAGTTAAGGTATTCAGCAATTCTCACTCTTGAATATTCAACAATGAATGCAAATGTCTATAGACATTTGTTAATTAATCTTTTTTTTTTTTTTTAGGTAGGAGAATTTCAAAGTAACCATAGGTCTATGAATAAGGGATGAGCAGCAGAAAGATGAACAGAACTGGAGTAGACAACAAGGACACGTGAATCACTTGCATGAAACTACAAATGGCACAGCAAACAAACTCTAAATATACACTGGCAAAAGACTGATTAAAGACAAGAAGAAATGAGGTTCTCCAACTTGTCCTATCAACA